>JBBMJZ010000060.1:14705197-14735883 GCA_037833815.1 Zingiber zerumbet
CAGAAGTCATCACATATCAATAGCAGTTGCTACTTTTCAACATCCTCGTGAACTAGTTCCTCTATGTTTTTCTCAAAAGAATGAAATAAAATGACATATATCAATTTAAGGGATAATAATAATAATAATAATAATAATAATAATAATAATCTTGATTAATTTCATTAATTATTTTTTTTGGATCGATTTGGTCCCATAAAAATTTTCCACTGGCCATGCAACGGTCAGCCCATAAGCTCAACATTTTTTAGTTGCGCTCCTCATTTGAAGAAAAAATTTCTACAAATATATCATAGCTGGAGATCGAACCGCGAGCACATGAGACATTTTAATGTATTTTCCTTCAGAGGGCTTATTAGAAAGGAGTAAACTTTGAGGGGGTAAAATTTAATCTTTTTTCCTTTCATAACCAAACCCTTCAGAGCAGACGGCGCCCGTCGCCGAGATGAACGAGGCGGTCGACGAGGACGATGTGTTCCTCTCGATGGTCGAAGCTGCTGAGGCCGCGGCCTCCGGAGGGAGACTCAAGCGCCAGAAGTTCATTTCTTCCTCCGGCGATTCCGACGCTGGCGTCCCGGACGCCAAGGAGGGATCCTACATGGCGGCGCTCCGCGGTAGCCATAGTATCGTCTGGAATAAGCAGTTGACTGAGAGACAGAAGAACTCTGGGGTCCCCCGATCCGGCAACAATCCCTCGATGAACCCTGCGTCTTCTACAGGCGGAGGCGCTTGCTTCAAGTGCGGCCTGGAAGGTCACTGGGCAAGGGATTGCGATTCCGGGCGCGGAGTGGAGTTGAGAGGAGGATCAGATTCTGCGAGCAAAGAGTACGGCGAGGTGCCGGAAAAGGCGTGCCCTTGTGGATCTGGGACTTGCTTGATTCGCACTTCGAACACGGCTAAGAATCCCGGTCGAAAATTCTACAAGTGCCCTCTTCACTCGGTGAGCATCGATTCTTCATTCTTCTTCTCCTTCTCAATTGTTTCTTGCTTCTCCGCAGAGATATTCTCCGGTTAGGAATCGGAAATGAAATCTCAGATTAGTTTTTTTACCAAAAAAAATCGATGTGTTTTCTCAAAGATACCATTTCTTTCTCTGTAAAGAGGAACATGCAAATGTTCGTGGCTGTTCAAGGTCGTTCCTTAATTTCCATTATTTGATCCAAGGAGTTCCCTTGCTACTTTCTGCTTTCTTGATCGGTCTTTTGTTTTTCATCTAACCAACTGCCTGGTAGCATAACGACAATTTATTGCCCTTATTGCTGTTCAATAGTTGGTTTTTGCTGATTACTCTTTCATCTAGGATAATGGTGGTTGTAGATTCTTTGAGTGGTGCGATCAACCATCACCTCATCTGTCTGCTTCTCAAAATGTCTTTAACAGTCGTTCATCACCGTATACGGTATGCCTAAATCATTGTGCATTACTTTGTCTTCAGATTATCTTATCTTACATGCTATATCGATAGTCTCTATTCTATTTAATCTACCAAACTTTGGTAGTGTATTTGTTTGTATTTTTATCCTTTTCTAATCATAATTCACGCCATGCAGTTGATACGAAGGAAACATATAGAGAAAGAGATTAGCTCTGAACCATGCTACTTTTAAAAAGTTTCCTTTTACTTTCAAAACACCTGATGAGAATTTGTGAGCTAGAAATGAAAGTTGAATGATACATTTTAAGTTAAGTTTGATGATACCAAAATCTATATGTTTCTCCTCCATTCTCATCCTTTTTTGTTTGAACAGTCTTAAAGTGTAAGAGTTCCTTTATGTTTATAGTAAGCTGCTTAAAATATTACTACCTTGTACATTTTGAAGTTGGTCCTTTAAGTTGAATCTTCTAGTTTAGTAGATAAGTATTTGTATAGCTAAGGAGTTGATGCTGACCTTGTATAACTAACTAACCAAGGAAAACAACTTGCTAAATCTAGTGCCTAGTGGTGTTGGTGTCAATCAAGCATATCGACCAATTTGTAGATTTACTTGTTGATAGTCTTACCCATATGTGACCCACCTAGAAGTACCAATTTTAGGCTGGGTTGAGTCTTTGTTGATCTAATCCCATATATTGTGAATAGATCACAGCTTAGTTTACAACTCTTTTGACCTGAATAAAATCAACCTCAAAACTGAAATTGTAACCAAAATGCAAACATGACCCAAACAATAAAACACAAGTCAAGATGATTCAACTTTTTGACAAACCCCATGGATCTTTGCCACTTGTTGTGGTCACTCTGCCAAATTGATCTCTACCTGAATATAAACGATTGGCAGTTCAGCTTGGGCCCTTATATTATGATATTTGTTTGGGTTTAGTCAATATGCATTTGAAAATTTCTGTTAAGGTCATACCGATAAGCTTCTTTGTTCATTTACTCACTTATCTTTTCTATAAATGTAGGTGCATCAAAGCTAGTTTCATCTTCTAATCCTATGGAGATGAGAAATTTGATTCTTGTAACTATAAATGTAATTAATCACATCACATCCTCATGATATTGAATGAGATCAATATTATGTGTAATAACATCTGTTTCTAACTTAACCATTAATTGGCCTTATCCTGCATTAGAACTTTAACAATGCATCTCATTCTTGCCCAACTTACCTTCTTGTTTAAGGTTTCTAATTGATTTTGTAAAGCTTGTCTGCACCATGCGTCAGGAATCAACTACAGTCGAGCTTTAATAGCCTCTAAAACTTTATGATGAGATTCGTTACCTGATAGGCTGTAAAGGTGTTCTCTCCACATTAGCATTAATTACATGATCCAGTTTAGATCTGCTTACTGTTTGAGCAAAGGTGATATTGCTCATCCCAAGTAGCCCAATATCGCCGGTCCGACGGCAAGATACATGCAGGTAAATCACGGGGGACATTTTACCCTAGCGCAGTGGTCCTTCGCATGAGTTAGATCTGCTAACTGTTGTCAATAATGTTAGCGAAACTAACTTTTTCATTCTTCCAGCTATGATTATATTTCCCCCTTAGTTTCTTTTTTCGATATTTAGTACATAATCTATCCCTTTGTTGATGTTCTTTGGAAGATAACTGTGTTTGTATCATCCTCATCTGTGCTTATTCTTCATCAGTCTGGCTAAATAAAGTTAATATCTTTGCTTAACAACACCTATTGGCATTCTCTTTTACAAGATGGAAAGAGTTGTGATTTTTTTCGAATGGATTGGGTGGCCAGGTTAATGAAACCACTAGAAACTCAAGCACTCAACTGCCGGGCGAGAGAACCAGTTCATCTTGCTTTACGTGTGGACAGGAAGGTCACTGGTCGCGTGATTGCCCCAACCGTTCCGTGCCATCCAATACCTTTTCAGACACAGCAGGAAAGTGTAGTTCCACTGCCTCAAACTCGTGCTTCAAATGTGGGCAAGGAGGTCACTGGTCCAGGGACTGCCCCAAGCAGTTGTCTTCGTCCTCAACTGATGCATCCGTTAGCACAACAAGAAAGTCCTTTGGTTCGACAGACTCGAATACTTGCTTCAAGTGCGGGAAGTCTGGCCACTGGGCTCGAGAATGCCCTGCTGAAAAGCCTTCAGCAGCCTCTGCAATTCACAAAAAGGTAAGCTTTTGATGTTTTCTGGCTATATCTGTTGGATGTTTTGGGTAGTGAAATAGGTTTGTTAGTCAAGAACAAGGCTTCTTTTGTGAAGAAGAACGAAGTCTTATAATTGTTGTCTTCCTTTTGAATGAGGTTCATCCATGTTTCTTGAACAAAACTAGACGAGTCGGATCAGTTCGATCGGTTAAACGCTATTCAAATGATCAAGGGGAGATGACAAAACAAGGGTTGAGATTCGATGATGGCATATACATAAAAAAAAAAAAAAAAACCAGATGGTCCCATCAAACACATGAAATGTTAGTTGTTAGACTATGACTGTTCTAATGATAATTATTGACGGAGGACCACTTACATATTTTCACCAACCCTTTCTCTTGAGTGATTAATAATTTTTATCCTTTTATATATATATAAAAAGAGTATTTGCATAGGTTTTGAAGAAAACTTACTCTCTTTTTTTCTTCTAAAAACTGATATATATTTTAATATCATTTCCATGATTTTATATTTATATAAACTTAACATCAATCTAAATCTAATTATGGGGTCTTTTACACTTTTGTATGCACCATAATTTCAATATCAGTGTCTAATCTCTCCCTACAAAAGTCGTTATATTAGGTCAAATGTTTCCTATAATTTATTCCCTTAATTTTTACTTCAATAATTTTAATATCATCAAAATAAGTTGCCATGGCATATGATAAATATTAAATTAAGGGATAATTTGCTTGCAGTCTCCCATTACAATTTAAACTTTGCATATATGTTTTATTGTCAAAAATTTTTTTATTTTTCACTCCCTAACTAAGCATAATAAATATTAATTTACTTAATTTCTCCTTAATTTTATATAAAAAGTCTAAAAATAAATATATTTTTTTTTAAATTTAGCATATTAAATTAGAATTTATTATATTTTATATTAAATTGAATGAAAAATATACTAAATTATTTTTAAATAGCATTTAATTAGATGAAAAATATATTAAATCCTCGATGCTAAATTTAAGAGGAATTATATTAAACTAGAAGAAATTTATTTAATTCAGTTGAAAATATTGACTCTAGTTTAAAGGACTGAATTTAGTATAAATTATACTTATTTTTTTTATTTAAAAATTATAAAGGGTAATTAAGTATTAAATGTTTATACGAGGATGCTGTAATAAATAAAATTTTATTTATTAGGGTGGAAATAAAGTTTTTAAATGTGAATAAATTATATTTTAAATTTACTTAATACGTCAATTCTGAGTATTTGTCTAATAAGATCTTTTTTATATTCGATTTTAAAAAATTGGACAAACTCTACCCAACGACCTAAAGTGTGACAGTGATATGACGTTTTTCTTATATTTTTAAAGCAAAAAAGTAGTTTTGTTTTTAGATCAAGCCACATGTACTCCTCTCCCCAATCTCAACACCTCTCCCTCGTGGCCTTCTCTCCTCCTCCAGATCAAGCGACGGCGGCGGCGGCGTCGGAGGAGGAAGAGGAGGAGGCGGAGCATGCGAGGCTTTTCCCCTGCGCCTACTGCGACCGTAAGTTCCTCAAATCCCAAGCCCTCGGCGGCCACCAGAACGCCCACAAACGCCAGCGCACCTATTTCCTCCACCTCCCTCCTCCTCCTCCGATTCTGCCGCCGGTCTTCCCCATCTCCGCCCACGGCTTCAGATCCGCCCCCTACGACCGACCCACCGGCGCCGTCGCCGCCGCTAGGTTCGTCGCCGTCCGCGGGAGGGCAAACTGCGACGCCGAGGACGACCAGACGCTCGATCTGCTCAACTGGAGAAGGGGATCCTACTCCCGCCGAGAGGCGCCGGCGGATCTCGTCGACACCGCCGGCGAGCCGACGACGGAGCTTGATCTGTCTTTGAGGCTTTAGCTTTTCGCTTGCCTTACGTGTCTTTATGTTTTGCTATTGGACAAAGATGGATAAATAAAAAATATCTTCTACTGATGACGTCACTGTAATGTTAAAATATCTGAATAATAAATTATTTCAGACCTACTAGAAAAGAAAAACTTGCACACTAATTAACAAAAGCAGTTTTTAATCAGATAAAATATTAAATATAATCTACTTGTTTATTAGAAATCCAAACTAGCTTCTTTTCTTATTTATCAAACAAGTAATTACTAATCTTTATGTGCCAAATTTATTAAATTTCAAAAATTATACTAGGGATAACAAATTAACTCTAATACTTGTGTACTGAAACAAATAGAACACATTTTACATGCTCTCGACCTCCAACGGTACAACAAAAATTTCGAAGTCAAAATTGTGAATCTCACTGATGGAGGGAGGAAGAAGAGTTACTAATGGAGAAGGCTTGAGGAACTAGGTGCTTCAGGTGAGGCTTCTGCAAAAATTTTACAGCAAAAGTTTCGAAATTCTCCAGGTATCGAAAGTATATAATCAATATCGCAAGTGCGCGGCGAGGCAGTGTCTGAAATAGTCGGTTTTTGTCCGACCATCATCCAGTTGCAGCATATAAGACTGGATTGGTGAGTTCTCCAGAGGCAGATCGTACTTTGTTTGATATTTAAGGATCTGAAAGAGGCGCTTCTTGACTAAAAGATCTTAGGCGTTCGACGAGATGCTCCTTCAGCGATTCTGGAATTTGCGAGATGAAAGTCTTCCTTGCATCGCTTATCAATTGTTTCCTGCATTGAGTGCGACGCGAAGCCACGACAAAGTCAGTGTGCAAAGTAAAGAGTATCATCTTAAAATTAGAGAATTGCTCAAAAGATTACTCTTTTAACTCATGAGTGCAAAATTCTAGCAGATCTTTACCTTGTTGAACTCTTATCATAAGAGACATCTGCTGCTTGTAAGCATAATCTTTTTTTAGCTCGCATAAAGTCTTGAACTTTATCCACCCATCCACAAGAGTGAAGTTCGGATGAGGCTTCTCCGGATAGCCTAAAAAGCATCATCACGATAATGAGAAAGAAATAAGCACATCATAATCTACAGAAGATGAATGAAAAATGCAATCCACAATATTGAAAAAGAAAAGACAGGAGAGAGTAACACAGTTAAGTATCACATAAGCACTTCTTCTGATCCTACAAGCGCAAGATGAGGTACCGATGAGTAGGCATTTAGTTTTATGTCAGTGTAAAGAGTGGCATTAACAGAAATGAAAAAGGAACTGAAAAAGAATTAGACTCACAATTCTTTGAACTTTTCAATTTCTTGCGCATGCTTTTTGCCACATGATATCTCATTCTTGTATGAGCCATTCTCCCTTGGCAAAGGGGCGGCATCATTACTGCTTGAATCAGAATTTTCTCTGCTTTTCGTACTGTGTACTTCTGGATTAACTTTTTGATGATTATCAATCTTCAGTTTAGCTGAACTAGCATTACCAGAATCTTTTCTTGTAGCTGCTACATACTCAGTGTTCTCCGAGTTCGAGTGTCTCTTTGATGACTGAGAGCACCCATGTCCATTTGGCAAAAGAGACGTATGCTTATTCTGCTGCCCATCGAATGATATGTCTACACTAGCTGCATTGAGATTAGAAGTTGTCGATGTCTCAAATTTTTGTACCGTCTTATTTTCACTTGGGGAACAGCTAGCAAGTGTTGTTATGCCTTCTCCACTGGCTCCTTTTTTCTGAATATCAAGGTTCCCATTACCATTTGGGAAAGTCCTTTTTATCTCAAGATTCTTGAGATTAATGGGCTTAATTTGCGGAGATGAAAATGGTTTACCGTTCTTCAGCAATGCCGAGCCATTATTTGTAGAAGATGCCCCGTTGGAATTAGCAATAGTTGGTTTTAGAACTTGTACAGTCTTCTGGCTTTGAACACTGCTTCCATTTACAACAGAAGGTTTGAAGCCATTGCAAGACAAAGCAGATTTGGTGGGCTTCGGGCACCCGTTGGTGCGTATATAAAAAAGCATGTAAACCTTCTCAGACAAAACTTCTTGTGAGCTTGAAAGTGAAACATGGGCATCATTACAACAGAACCATCGACCAGAAGCATCCTATAAAGAGTAAACCCAATGAAACATAAATAAAAAAAGATAGTATTATTATATGTATATTCAACAAAATGTTCAAGGTTGAATAAGCAATTCAACAAGTGACTACCTTAATGTAAGCGTAATAATGTCCAGATTCTGGTGAGAAACCTGAGTGTACTATACAACCGAAAAGACTGTACTCTGGCTCCAGATCCTGCAACTCGAATAACTCAAGATTAGAAATATGAATAGCCTTAACAAAAATGCATCATCTGAAAAAAACTAAACAGAATGGGCTTACCAGGAACCTTATTATCATTCACTAAGAATAGATTAAGCTCAAAGCATGAGCCAAGATTTGTTTAGGCGTGAATATGAACTCACTGGAGTCTAGGGTTGATCTAGCTCTAGCTTTTATGTGCATTCTATATGCAATTAGTGAAAGAATTGAACCTTATTGTTTAAACAATTAAAGTGAGAAAAGCAATAAATATGAATATATTGTTGTCTGTAAATTAGGTATCGTAGTGGTAAATATAAGCGCATTATTTGAATTTGATAGCTTATGCAACATGCAAGATCAATACACAACAGATCTAGGTGGCAGGAACCTTAGAACACAAATATAATGCTCATAGTTGTGTCAACAAATATCATACACTCAGTTACATTTTCTCTAACAAAAAAAAAAAAATCAAGTACAGTAACAACACATAAAACATATCTATGTCAACAATTAAAAAATAGCGGGGACAGTGTTAAATATGCATGGGAAAAAAGAGATCAATTACGTTGATGTGAACTTCACCTCTGAACCAAGGATCAACAAAAAAGAGCAACTGAGAGAGAAAAGCTGCAGGGTAACCAACATCAAAGAGATTAACTGCGACGAGGCCTATATGCATGTCTGGCATTAAGTAGCTCAGTCTGTTTCTTCCAAAAAAAGTAACTTGGGCAGGTCTACATGGATACCTATGACAGTGGCTTCTAGAGTGAGTGTGTTCAACAAAATCACAGGAAGGTAATCTAATTAAACTAAGTCATACTTTGGTCATGACTTCCAGAAAGGTTATCCTATGAATTTGACATGAAACATCCTAAACACAAAAACTAACTAGCGCTCACAGTACTCAACTGCACTGATTATCGACATGTTGCTATCATACAACAGTTTGTAACTCAGCTACAGTCTCAAGAAACCAACACATGAAATGCAAAATCAGTCCAGTGAAACTACACACTGATGGACGCTTTCTCTACTGCATCCCTAATGATTCCAGTAACAGAACTAATTGTTCAACCACTGAGAAACATTGCAAGAGATCTAATAAGATAGGAGAAATTGTCTGAAAGTAGGTGCACGAAAATGAAATTACCAGAGAAATCATCCGTTTGTTTGTGTAACGCAAAGTTGAGAGGATGGAAAAGAAAAGCAGTCAATAAACCTTAGCATATTAGCATACACTATTATTGAAACAAAATTTCATAACAAACACTTCCAGAATTCCATGATTAAAAAAGTTGTCTTATACTCAACAATGATACTGTCCTAAAATGTGCCTCACAAGCTAGTCTTATGACCTATAGATGATTATAGACTCAATTCTTAGAGCCTCAAACTATATGATCCGTAGTACTTAACCCCCAGGCTCATCTTAGTTATTATTTCCTCCTACTTCCAGCTTGCATTTAATGTAGCCAGTCAGTGATAAGCTACTCCACATGATTTTAGACATGCATGATTTCTCAAGGCCCACATAGCCAAAATTTATCCGTTACAAGAGGTGTGCACTGAACCGATAGGTGATCAGTGGGATGCTCTAAGGTTTCTTACCTTGTAATAGAACCACAATTGATGACTTAACCTCCTTGTTAGTCAATAACAAAAGATCACCATTAATAGGAAACATATATTAAACTTCAACACACATCTAGGATAAAATTTGGTAAACTTTAGCCAAGAACTAGGAACTAGTGGACCAAGAATAGCCTAGTTTGCAAGATTATAAATGGTTCAGATTATAGTTGGAAAAAATGGCTGATACAGTACAGTTGAGCTAGATCCAGATTGGCCATGTTCAATCTGATTTTTTCTGATTTCTTGGGCACATGATCAAAACCTAAGAGATATTGTGGAAAGGGGCAGTAAAACATCTGACTAGTCAGATCTCAGGGGGCACTTGGTTCGCGGAAGGGAATGGAAATGGGAATGAGATTGATAGAAGTGGAGAATGGGTACGGGTATGATTTGAATCCGAATAGTGTTTTTTCCCATTCCCCTCCTTTTGTTAGGTAATGGTTCATTCCCATGTTTAGGGTAATGAATCTGTAGGACCCACCACCAATCCTCCAAACCAAACACCCACTTTTAATCCCTTTCCCATTCCCCACTTTCATTCCATCCAACCAAGCACCCTCTCAATATAAATTGAAAGAATTAAGCTTGACTTCGCAAGAGTGAGATGAATCAATTTTGAATTGTGGAACTTTACAGGACAATATGAAACATGGAAAGAAGTTTAAATTATGAAGAAATTGAAGATTCGACCAACAAAGTTAATGGGTCAATGTTTCCATCATAATTGATAATATTATCATAATTCGTAAGATTTTGATTCTATTTTTGATATTTAGGAATAGCATCAAATCTTGTTAAGGGTGCTTGCTTATAGTTATGTATTTAACCAAATTTGTTAGCAATTTATATTTCTTTTCTCCACTTATACATTAAATGATGTTTCATTTTTCTCTTTTAAAATTTTTCCCATCAAATCTGATCCTACTAATCCATAAGGATGATATTAATATTTTTTTATTTACTTGATATTGATTTTGCCAGATCTGTTTTGGATTTGTTTGACAACCGAACCTCTCACGATACAGAAAATATACAGGTGGCTTTTCAGGTATCAGATCTTAGGATGTCTGAAAGATTAACATCAACCTCATATTTTTCATAAACACAAAAACCCAGCTTTAAATCTGTACAGCAAGGATAAACACTTCAGCTTGGATATATTCGACAGTAGCACGTTACCTGCTATTTTCTTTCTTAGGAAACTTTCAGAGAACTACTGAGAGATACTGCATTCTGTCTGATAGATAAATGCTACTACAAACCTAGAAATAAAAGATAGAAGAAACAGAAGTCATACAGAAACACTCCATAAGGAGTGCACATGATTCATGAGTAACCAAGAGTCAGTTTATGCTCGTTCAAGGGGGAATATAGAGACCTTTAAAGCATTGATCAAAACTCCAAAAGTTGGTCAGGCCATAACAACTACAAGAGCTCTCAAATCTGAACCAAATTGGTTATGATTGTGACAAGACCAACAATCTAAAACATACTGATACGCGAATCATCTTTACTGAAAGCACTATAGACCATTTTAACTAGCATTCATTAGCCATACTGTTATAGTTCCAGAGGAAGAAAAGTCTTACATCTAATGACTACAGCAATGAAAGGTGGTTAACCCTAAGAGATCCTATATGCATGAATTTTAAAATGTCAAGATACAAATCACACTATGTAGCATTAACAAAGTTACAATTGAATTGACTATGTGATTTAATAGATTAACATCATTTGCCTATAACTAAGTGATATAATTATAAACTGATTTGAATCCTGGAGCAAAAGCTTTCTTAGAATACAACTCTTTTCTGTATTTTCAATATTTAGTTCTGAGCTATTTAACAGGTTTACAGGTGCTGAGATGCATCAACAGTTCATCAAAGAAACCTACCACTTATGTGCTTACATTGTTCATTGCCTACTCTACAAAAAGAGACTACTGCTGAACACAATTCATTCAATTGTCACTACAGAATATAACTAGAAGTGTAAGACAAACAAACCTGACTTGTATTGGACATGAACTTTGAAAGCCCAAGAAGCTCATCAAAATCAATGTTTCGATTAATCTTCCCACCATGTATGCCTTCAAATCTCTACAGGAAATGCATCTTACCTTTAAGATTTCCACAGAAATGCAATTAGTATATTTAAGGTAGATAACAACAAGAAAATTTTCACCTTGAGTTGGATGACTAGAACATTTGGTGCTCGATGTATGAACATCTGCTTCTTTGCTACTGAGAGTTTCTTACAACTGAAATGAAGAAACAAAAATAAATAAATAAATATCTTTTACATAGTTTACAGTATCATGCTAGGAAATAAAACGTCAGAATGACGCTTTTACTTGCTGCAGCTGTATTTATTGTTGCCATCCAATTCTTCTGGCTGAAAAAATCGAGCAAGAGCATCCTTCAAGGAGCTGTTGTGGAAAACATCGAGACAGATATCCAAAATCTCGTCCACCTTGTTTGAATCCCCATTGCAAGTGAGGCACTTCACCTGACTTAGCAACGCCCCTCCAAAGATCTCGTTCATCACGGTGCTGGGCCTCGAGCGCCCCTCCACTTTAGAATCTCCATTAGCCACCCCTCCACTGGCTCCACCACAACCACTTAGCTTGTGCATCTTGAGGCAGGCATTATGGCATGCGTCGATCACATATCGAAGGAACTCGTGAGCGTCCTCCTGGCGCCCCCAACGGAAATGCTCCGCGAATAGAGACAAGCACTTTAGAATCTTGGACGGCGATTCAGTGATATTCGCTCCGTCAAGGGTGAGTGATCGAACGATTTGCCGCTCGAGGATGCAGAATGGGCACTCCTTCTCCCGATTCGCGAACACCGACTTGCCTGCAAAGCAAACAAAACCACAATTAGTTCTCCAAACACACAAAAAAAGGATTTTGATGAATTTTTCGAAAGGAAAATAGGGATGGGGGCGGGGCTAGGGTTTACAGAGTGAGGAATGGCGGGAGGAGAGGCAGAACTGGGCGAGGGGAGGGGTGTAGGTGAGGCACTGGAGGACGCTATTAAGATAGCAAGAGTTGCCGAGGTTTTTAAGGCCGAGAGGAGAGGCGCCCCCCCTGCGGCAGCGCGCGTGCCATGTCATCTGCAGACCCATCAACGACCACTGCCGAGGACCGCAATAGTGGTTCCGTCGGCGATTCCCCTTCTCCTCTTCGACGCGTCGGAAACCTCCTCCTCTCGCTCCTCATTCGCCCGCATCAAATCTGATGGCTCCGCCGCGCCACGTCTGCCGCACCGGTGCCGGCACTGCCGGTTCCTCGTGGTGGTCGACGACGGCACTCGTCTCCGGATGGGTAGAGGAGGAGGAGGAGGAGGAGGAGGAGGAGGCTGGGTAGGGGGCGGAGGAGGAGGAAAGCGAGGCGGCGAAGCGAGGGAAAGAGACGCGAGAGCCGCGTTAAGGAATCGTTTGCGTTACGAAGTGTCGACGATCTTTCTTCAAGCAGGTGGACACTAATTCGTTATCGCTTGGTCGTTTGCATTACGGAACACGAGTTAACTCGCGATCTTACATACGTGTCACATATCGAAGAGGACATACATTTCCGTAGTCAGTTAGATTCACGCCACGTTGACGCGAAACATATACACAATATTTGCTTTAATCGGAATATCCGATGCTCCTTAGAAAACCATAATCACGTGGCAATAGGTAATTATCTCGCCCAGTGCCTTAGTGAAATTCATTGATAAATGACTTATAATTTTAATTTTATTAGAAGAGTAAAAATAAAAGGGTAAAAATCAAGAATAGAAGATGTTAGATTGAAAAGAACATCAGAAAGGGGTGGGGTGAATAGCGATTGTTAAAAAATTATTATCGAGTCAAAGTACGCAGCGGAAAATAATAACGAAAATAACATTAACACACCAAGTTTTACTTAATTTGGAGCTTTCGTCGACTCCTACTCCAAGGCCCGCACATGAGAATACTTTCGTTGGCCAATCCACTAATAGTTCGTAAAAGAATCACACAATAAGTACAAGAACTATAAATTAAAATAAAGTTACTGACAACAAGAAAAATAAAAATTGAGTCGCAGGTTATTGGAGAAGTTTCACAGCGTCGCAGGATCGTCTTTGGAGCAGCGTGCAAGAAAGCAATTATAAAGAGAAGTTGTGTGTTGTGCTCCTAGTGGAAGGTTACTTATATAGGCAGTTCCAGGCGCTTCGCCTGGATCGTGATATCAGCCATTCAATCAACGCACTCCAAGCTGGCGACAAGATTGATTTTGGGCATTCCGAGCGCCCGAACCAACTTTTCCAGAAGTCTTTATTTCCTGTAAAATAAAGTTAGTCCGAGACAATAAAACTTATATTACCCTGCAAAACAAGTGTTAGCACACAATTATAATTCAGAGTAGTAATTAGATTCTGTCTCCTCGAGAACAGAATCTAGTCAATATCTCAACGTAGATTTCCCAAATGAATCTAAGTTGGATGAACGCCTACTGTTCCCTCAGACGGGGAACGCGTCCTCACCAAGAAACTTTCCTCTAATGACTTACCTTAACTTACTGCTTTGTCAGACATCCGGTCAGCTCATTGATGTGTCTGGACTTCATGTCAGACATCCGGTCGACCCGTTGACCAAGTTGGACTTCGTGTCAGATATCTGATCAGACCGTTGACTTATCTAGACTTTGTACCAGCTATCCAGTCAGCCCCGTCGACCTAGCTGGATTTCTTGCCAGATATCTGGTTAGCCGTCGACCTATCTGGACTTCTCCTGCACACTTAGTTAAATCGTTAGATCACATTAAATCTAATTTAACTTACTTTATTATTTATCAAAACTTAAGTTACACTGTTAGTGCAATCTGCACCAACAAAAGAGACCCCATTTTAATTTTTTAATATGTCACATCCCGTTATTCAGCCATGTTAGTATTTTAGTATTGATATCTTCTTTCTAAATTCTCATCTAATTTCTGAATCAGTTAAATATATTATAGTAATTGATGTGACAATTTGTAGAAAGTGCCACATGGCGTCAAGGGTTAACATAGCAAGTGGAGCATTAATTAAAATTAGGGTTGGAGAAGGAAGATACATTGCTTGGGTGTTGATCAAGCGGATCGGGAGCAGACAACTCATTTATCAGGACAAACTCTTGTGATTTCCAAACCTTCTCCAGCAGGTTTTAAAGTGGAGTTCCGGTTCCCGCTCAGACAAACATCTAAGTGACTGCTTGAGTACCTTTACAGGCCTTGAGAGATCATGCCTTAACTTGGGCATCGCTCAGGTAAGCAAGTTATCGAGTTATCGATCAAGAAAATCATCACATTAATCCGATGCATTAAATACCCAATGCATAAAAGCATGGGAAAAAGGAAGCAGGTGGAAGAAGCAAATTAATATTCTTATTCATTTATTATGGGTTTATTAAGGTGACGTTTAGTTTAGAGATTTAGGAATGAGAGAATGAATTCATTTCCAAATCTTATGTTTGGTTGATAAGAATGAAATTAAAATTTTGGAATGAAACCAAAAATGAGGTATTGATGAAACTCACCTTTCTCCTTGGGCTTTGATGGGAAATGACTCAAATGAGAATAAAAAATAAGTTTTAGATAAAAATACTCTTAATATATTTGTTAACTTTTTTTATATCACTTACTCTCTTCTTATTCTCTCTCATTATACTTTCTCTCTCCTCAATCTCTCCCATCATACACTCTCTCTCCTTAATTTTCTCTATCATCCCAGTTTCTCTCTAATCGTATTTTCTCTCTCCTTATCCTCTCTTATTATGATTTCTCTCTCATCTTCCCCTCGGGACGGTCTAGTAGCTAGCGCATGAGGTGTTGCCACAATGAGGTATAGGGTTCAAATCTCGGTGAAGTCGAGATAAAATGTCCCCCTTATGTGCTAGTCACTATTCCAAAGGCTAGTAACCGCCCGTGATTTACCTCCTCCGTGTTGGTCCTGGGACGGATTGGCGGGGGCGCTGGAGGCGAGTGTATTTGCCTTTTTGCCACAATGATTTCTCTCCCATCACACTATTTTTCTTTATTTTTTCTTATCATACTTTCTCTCTCATCACACTTTCTTTCTCCTCAATCTCTCTCATTACACACACTCTCCTCATTTTCTCTCATTACACTTTATCTCTCGTCACACTTTCTATCTCATCATATTTTCTCTCTCCTCATCATCTCTCATCATGTTCTCTCCCATCACGTCCCCTCGGGACAGTCTAGTGGCTAGCTCATGAGGTGTTACCACCATGAGGTCTGGGGTTTAAATTTCGGCAAAGTCGAGATAAAATGTCTCCCTTATATGTTAGTCACTATTCCAAAGGCTAGTAGCCCGAGTAGTAGCTGCCCGTGATTTACCTCATCCGTGTTGGCCCTGGGACGGATTGGCGGGGGCGCTGGGGGCGAGCATATTCGCCTTTTACCACCATGTTCTCTCCCATCACATTCTCTTTCCTTATTTTCTTTTATCACATTTTCTCTCTCTTTATTTTTATGATATTTTCTCTCTCATCATTCTCTCTCATCCTATTTTTCTCTCACATTCAACTTTTTCTCACATCTATTTTTTTCTCTTATTTTCCTCTAAGGGTAAAAGAAGGAAATTTTAGTTTATTTTGATATAAAATATTCAACTAACCAAACATTATTTTTAAGAATGATGTTCATAATCATACCATTCACATTCCACAATACTATAATTCTTATTCTCATTCTCATTCTCATTCTAATTCCTAGGAAAGAACCAAACATCACCTAATAATAGCTACAGTAAAAGCTAGAGGAAGACAAAACGAAGATTTCTTATGATTCATGAATCAATAATTGGTTCATTACTCTCTCCTCTTATAATAAATGCAAGCTCAATAATGAGGAAGGCAAAAGATGTAGGGAAAGTGTATAAAAAAACTAGGGATGCCAATGGGTCTGGGTTGGGGCATATTTGGCCAAACCCGGGACCCACCCCCCCTCCCTTTGGACCGGCCCTGCCCCACCCTACGAACCTGGAGAGGCGGATCCAAGTTAGACCCGCTAGACCCGTCATATTTTTTTTTTGAAATACAAAATAAAAAATTAAAAAAATTAATTAAACATTAAATGTATTTTCAACATTTATATTAATAATATTTTGTCAAAAAATATTATTATAAATTAAAATCTATCAATTTTGATTCAATTAAAAATTAATTATCAATTTTTATTCAATTACTAATTAATAAAAAAATATATTATATGGGGTGGTCCGGTTAAACCCGTAACCTACCCTGGATCCGCCTTGAGACCCGTTTAGGGGGGTCTAAACCCGCCCTGGCAAGGTAGGTTTATTACGGGGTCAAGTTTCAACCCACTTCATTGTCATCCCTAAAAAAGACAGTAATAAGAAAAGAGAAGACAAGGTTTTTTCCTTTTTCTCCAAGTTTTTTCTACCACTTCTACTTCTTCTTCAAGAACGATACTCCTTGCACCATCTCCTGAGGGTATTCCCTTGCCTGTGTACCGGGGAGTCAACCTTAAAGCTTTCATCAGGATATGATTAAATTGGCACTGTCTGTGAGAATCCATTTACCTGAACCGAGACTCATAGGAGACACTGATAATATTACTTTGACGCAAGCGGAGTTAGTGAAGATTGTATCAGATGTTGTGAAAGATGTCTTAAACAACATTAAGTAAACCAAGTACAACAACAGAAAGCGAGTCAAGAGCAACCATCACCAGTGACAATACAGCAAGAGCATGTTCATCACCCTCCCCATGGAGCCTTGCCTGCAGTGCAAATGGAGCAGCCCTATCTATCTCAACCCACAGTGAGGCACACTCGAGGCATAAGGCACCCTTCGATTGGGAATCTTGAACATGCCCAATCAGCTGAATATTGTGCTGGAAATGTTCCTCCTCGTGACCCCGTTTGGCAACAAGTGCTACAAAAAAACAATAGGAACTTCGGTGGTTTCTCAAAGATCCATTGTCTCACCATTATAGACCACCGACTACGGGGGGATATAATGGCTCAACCGATTTTGATGATCACATCTGCAAGTTCAATAATATGACATTGTTGCATCAATACTCAGAAGGGATAAAGTGTAGAATATTCGTAACTACACTATTGGGACCTGTACAAAGATGGTTCTCCCGGCTCCCCTCAAACTCGATTAGTTCATTCGGGGAATTCATAACTATATTCCTACACCATTTCATCAGCAGCATGAGGTATCACAAAATCTCCATGAACTTATTTGCCTTGAAATAGAAACCGAAGAAAATGATAAAGAATTATATTCAAAGATTTAACAGAACATCGCAAGATGTTTCCTCGAGGCTTTCTGGAAATACTAGTGAGTGTCTTCTCACAAGGCTTTTTGGAGGGAGATTTTTTCAAATCTCTCGTAAGAAAGCCTCTATCCAATTTTGATAAATTGCTTGACTGCTTGGTCAAGTATGTGAATGTGAAAGAAGTTCAATTAGTTCAAAGAAAAAATCTTGGGATGTCGAGCCAACAAGATATTCAACCCGAGTGAAAAGCACCTCCTCTCCCTGTGAAGGCGAAAGAGGCTTACTCATATAAGCCAAGGGATCATCAAGCAGAAGGAGCAATTTAGAACGTAAAGACAACTCCTCTAGCTCCACATTGGGGATCGCAATACCCCCAAGCAAGAACGTTTCTACACTTATCATTAGTCTCGGAGCCATGCCACCGAAGATTGCTACACTCACAAGAATCAACAAAAACGAGCTATCGCTCGGACATGGCATAGAAAGGCGTCATATAATTCCTCCTGGTCTACTTAACCTATCCAGGGTGGTAGCTATCAGTACGGAAGGATCAACCAGAGTGGGAGCCCCGAACTGATCAGGAGGGTCTTCACCATCTTCGGGAGAAGACGAACAGAGGAGACAAGAAAAGGGAAAACAGTAACTCAGGAACCAATAAAGGGTCTTATTGGGATTATCTCGGGTGGACCAACTGATAGTGATTCGAACTGAGCTAGGAAAACTCACATTCGATGATTAGAAGTATATGCGGTGGGAACTAGTCGCGAGCAGAGGGGCGACCCTTCTATCAGCTTTGGGCCAGAAGACCTAGAGGGAGTTGAGATACCGCACGAAGACGCTATGGTAATAGAAGCTTCAATGCAAATTATACTATCAAAACGATATTTGTGGATACAAGAAGTTCCATGAATATCATCTTTAAGAAAGCTATGGATCAGATGTAGATCGATGAAGAGTTACTACCATTGACCACACTGCTGATTGAGTTCACAGGACATCAGGTACAACCACTCAGGTTGATTTATCTTTCTATATCACTAGGCGATGCTTCCCGAGATCTTGAAAGGACTAGAAAAACACCGTTTGTGTGGTGGACACGACTTCCTCGTACAATGTCATCCTAGGGAGACCGACATTGAACGCCTTCTAGGCAGTTATTTCGATTTATCATTAGAAAATCAAGTTCCCGATTGACAATCTAGTAGGAAAAGTAAGAGGTGGCCAGCTGGCATCTTGGAAATGTTATGTGAGTGTGGTTCAACTCGAGTCGCAGAAAGCTCAGAAAATCATGGAAATTCTACAAATTGTTCAGGATTTTCCTTTACCCCTACTAGATAGAGAGGAGAAGCCTCGTCGACTAGAAGATGAGCAAGAAGAGATTTGCATTCATCCTGAGCGGGAAGACGACGTCATAAGAATCTCTACCGATTTAGAGCCAAGATTGAACCAACGACTGCAAGGTTGCTTGAGAGAGAACTATGATGTCTTCGTTTGGTCACCAAAAGAGGGTAAATGTGTTTCTCCTGATATGATGGTGCACAAGTTAAATATCTTGTCGGATTTCCAACCGCTCTATCGAGGTTTATTTCCAGAATGACTAATCAAAGTCTGCCTTTTTTAAAAATCCTTTATAGAGCTTCAAAGTTTGAGTGGGATACCAAATGTGATCAGACCTTCAACGAGCTCAAGGAATACCTTGCTGGATTACCTGTACTATCCAAACCAGTGGCGGGCAAGACATTATTTCTATATTTATCTACAATCGAGTAGGTAGTCGGCTCAATCTTGTTACGAGAAGAAGGTACCCTACAATACCTCATATATTTTCATAGCATTTATTGAAAAATATAGAAGCAAGATATTCCCTATTTGGAGAAGTTGGCGTTGGAGATGGTCTTAACCACTCAGTGGTTAAGGCCATATTTTTCGGCACATCCTAATATTGTTCTCACAAATAGTCAACTTGGTCGGATTCTTATTAACCCTGAAGTTTCTGGATGACTTGTAAAACAGATAACTGAGCTAGGAGAATACAACATTCAATATCAACCCTGCATGGTAATTAAAGCTCAAGCTCTAGCGGACTTTATGGCAGAAGTATCTAGTCTAGATTGTGAAAGGACATGGAAGGTATATATGGATGGTTCTTCCAACCAGCTAAATAGCGGAGTAGGAGTCTGGTTAATTTCAGCTTGAGGAGATGTTATACAGTTGGCTATTCATCTTAACTTTCAAGCATCTAATAATGAGACTGAGTATGAAGCTCTGTTGTCTGGTCTCTAAATAGCAAGAAGAGTAGGAGCCACTCGGGTAATTATATATTCTAACTTACAGCTCGTGGCACAACAATTGGATGGTACTTTTGAAGTCTAGAAAGAGCGGTTGAGAAGATGTATGGAGGCATTTGAGCAGCTTAAGACTAATTTCCAAGAAGTGAGCCTTCAAAAGATATCCCAAGAGGAAAATATGAAAGTAGATGAGCTACCAAAGATGGTAAGTGGCTTAGCCTCGTGGACGTTGGATAGCCCGAGTTCTCAGACTTTATACATAGCTCAAATAGGCAATATCGAACGGGAGGAAGATTGGCGAATTTCTATGATTTCTTTCCTCTAGAGTGGAACATTACCGACCGACTTAGCAATAGCCTGGCTATTTAAAAAAAAAAAAGAGTTGCTCGGTTTACCCTGATATAGAAAAAATTATATTGCTGAGCTTTTGCTTGTCCTTTACTTAAATGCCTTGGACTCGATGACACTGATTATGTTATGAGGGAAATTGATGAAGACATATATGGAAATCATATATGAGGAAGATCGATGGCTCGAAAAATGTTATTAGCTGGATATTATTGGCCTACTTTACTAGTGGACACTCTAAATTTGCATCCTCTTGTGAGCATTACCAGAAGCCTCAGCTCCTGCCATACCACCCTACTGAGTAGCTTAAAACCTCCACTATGTCATATCCATTTTATCAATAGGGAATGGATATAGTGGGTCTCTCCCAACTGGTCCAAGGAAGAAGAAATTCCTATTGGTTATCGTTGACTATTTTTCTAAGTGGGCATAAATTGAAGCTTTTGCTCGGATCACAGAAGACGTAATTATATAAGTTTTATGGAAAAACATTGTTTGGTGATATGAGATTACTCACAAAATAGTATCCGATAACAGTCGACAATTTCAAGGATGCAAGTTTCGAGAATGGTGTGAAGGACTTAGTATTTAACAAGCTTTAACTTTTGTAGCTTATTCTCAGAGTAATGGGCACGCAAAAGTTGTCAACTATGAAATTATTCGAGGCCTCAAGATTAAGCTAGATCATGTGAAAAATAATTGGGTTGAAGAACTACCAAGCATCTTGTGAGCTTATTGAACAACTCCAAGAGAAAGCACTGGTGAAACTCCCTTTCATTTAGTTTATGGAGTAGATGCAGTGATGCCGGTCAAGGTAGGTGAAGAGTCAGTTCGACGGTAAAATTATGATGAAGAGGAAAATACTAAACAATGCCTCATTAATGTTGACTTAGCGACTAAGGTCAGAGAAAAGGTTATCACTCGGCTTGTCACATATAGATAAAGAATGAAGCAGTCATATAACAAAAAGGTAATTTCTCGATCGTTTCAAGTTGGAGATCTAGTATGGAGAAAAGTCAAGTTGGTCAGACAAACTTGAATGGGGAGGCCCTTACCGAGTTATCACCAGATTAAGCTTGGGGAGTTACTATCCGGAGGAGTTGAACGGGAAAAAGCTACCCTGACCTTTGAGTGCCAACCATTTGCAGCTCTATAAGAATCGATGAGGCTTATATCCTTCATATTTTTTGTCAAAAAAATTATGCCCTTATATATTTGAAAATAAAGTTCATTACAATTCAACCTTTTTACTGCAGTGCAAAGTTATCCTCCTACAGATAAGGTTCAACCTTCCCGATCGAAAGCTAACTAAAGTTATCCTCTTACAGAGAGGATCTAACCCTTCCAAGTGGAGCTAACCAAAGTTATCCTCTATCAAAGAGGGTTCAACATTTCCAAAAGGAAGCTAACAAAAGTTATCCTCCTACAGAGAGGGTTCAATCTTCCCGAGTGAAAGTTAACCAAAGTTATCCTTCTATAGAGAGAGTTCAACTTTCCTGAGCAAAAGTTAACCAAAATTATCCTCCTAAAAAGAGGGTTCGACCTTCCCGAGCAGAAGCTAACCAAAGTTCTCCTAGGGGGTTTATAGCCCTCCATAGCGGAAGTTAATAAAGTTATATGACCCGCATCATAGAATTTTTCTAAGTATTATGCTTTCGAGAAGATAGTTATAATCAACTTATTGATCAAGCGTTACTTAACATATGCAAAAGTAGGGAATAACAAGTCTACATATTGAAGCGAAGCGGGAATTTATGTATACAACAAAAAGTTTCCAAAAGTCTCCATAGCTGGACAAGTTCAAAGAGGCTACCCTTATCCTATACAATCTTCTCAGACTCAGGTAATTCATCCCACACCATTTCTAAATCTAGAAAGTCTAAGTTAATGCCTGGGGGGATTAGTCCTGCTCGAATAAACTGCTAAGAAGCTCCTTCAAACCCTTGCTTTAACCTCTTCAAAATCTAAGCAGCCAACAGGTCAGAATATTCTTCAGACTTTAAAAACTCTACTTTAAAAGCTACTCGGTGCCCCTCCTCTTCGGCAAGCCAGATCGGATTGGACTTCCTTCGGCTAGGCTGTTACCTTTGTCTCGCTTTAGATAGGATTCACCACCTGCTCACGAAGAGTGGTCGCCTCTTCGCCTACCTGTATCAACTAACCCTGTAGATTAGCTACTTGTTTCTCTAAGGTGTCTCGTTGGGCCACCGGCTTAGTGAGTCGTTAAGTAAGCTCTTCCCGACCGACCTTTAGTGAGATAACCTTGAACTGTACTGATTTTTCCCATTAAATTGTTTCATTCAGATCATCTTTGAGGGAGAATTCTTGTGTTGGTGCAATTTGCACTAATAATCTAACTTAGATTTTGATGAATAACAAGTGAATTAAGTTAGATGTTATCATAATTTAACCTTGTTACCGAGTGTGCAGGGTTGACTAACTTGACGGATCAAGAGGACCTGACACCAGGCAGAAAGTCCAGTTGGGGTGTTCTATTCCTGAGTGGCAAAGTCCGAATGTGCGATTTCGACAAGAGATTGGGATGTGTGATTCTCGAGTAGAAAAGTCCAGATATGCGATTCTGACAGGAATACCTAGTGAGTCAGATTGATATCAAGGAGGTAACTTGACATATGATAAGTGGAGGTAAGTCACTAGAGGAGAGTGACTAAGTGAGGGTGCGCCCTTGTTGAAGGGACAGTAAGCGTCGGTCCAATTTAGGTCTATTTTAGAAACTTAAATTGAGACCCTGACTGGATCTTAATATGGAAGACAGGGTCTAGGTCATAAATTAATCTTATTATTAATGTGCTAACGTTGTTTTACAGGTTAGATATTGTCTTGTTGAACTAACCTAACTTACAGGGCAAAAGAAGTAAAAAGACCTCGGGTGAATAGTACCAGAGGTGCCTTCAAACATTAGAAGGTGCCTTCGTATTGTTCATGGAAAGCGCCTTCGGTGTTATAAAAGGTGTCTTCCAAGGGATAAAGATTTCGTCATAGATAAGGAGCAATGAGTTCAGGATCATTTTGACACGTTGGAGGTGCCTTCAAGGCGATGGAAGGCGCCTTCCACACCCTTTAAATGAGTGTCTCAACCAAGCTTTAAAATATAATTTCTATACAAGCTTCTACGCTTCCGATTGACTTCCTGACTACTTTGGCTTCCTGCTACTGCCCTGCTACAACTCTGTTACACCCAACTGCCGTCGAGAAGTCTACCAAACACCGAGCACGGGCTAATTATCTACGAAACGTGTTTGGTAACAAAGTATTAATTCTTGTACTTAATTACTGCAAACGAAAAGTGTAGCTTATTACACTTTTTGATACCTTTTGTACTCGATCCCCTCTTCTGGTGGTTTCAGAAGAGGTATTTTAGTGAATTACCCAACGATAGGTCTGCGGAACCTGAGTCTTAGAGTAGAAGTTGCTGAAGGTTCCGAATCAAGTAAAAATGAACCATGTCTTTTACTTTCCTATTTTGTTTGTATTTCCACTGCACGTACTTTGATTTCAAAACCAAAAAGTTAAGATTTTTGAAAACCACATGATTCACCCATCCCCTTTCACTTGCGTTTCAATCCAACAACTTGTTCTAATTTATCGCAAAGGCTAGCCACCAGATTCCTCTAAAGGAGGCATTCTTCTGTTGCCTGAGCGACATCAGCTTTAGCCTCTTTGGTCGCACAGGTAAGCTTTGCTATACGAGCCTCCAAATCGGCAGCCTGTTTCAGTAGCTGCCCGATCTTTGTCACCAAAGCAGGAATTCGGTTATGGGCGTACATATGCTCTGTCCATAGCTGCATAAGGAGTGTTTATATAAATTTTATTACTCAAGTATTAGAAGAAAAAAATAATGAGGATACGATGTATACCTTCAAAATGGAGGCGTTGGTGCACGGGTTAAATTCCAACACATCTAAGCTATGAAGCGACTTAGCATAATCACTAAACTTTATGAGCTACAGTAAACTAGTCTAGCAGGTGATCTCCTTCAATCGGCTAAGACTGGAGGGAATTCGAGGAATGGTAGAACTCGCGAAAGCCTCCAGCCAGGTGTAGATTCCCCTCCAGTAGGGGCTATTGGAATGCTCGGTGTTGTCTCGGAGACGGATGACGCAGAACTTATAATTAGAGAGCCTACTAACTGCTCTTTGGAATGCTCTGTTATCAAAATGTCTGTTCTTAGGTGAGAGAGGGGTCTCTTGGGGAAGGGACCCGTTGGTATAGGTGGCTCAGGGCGCTTACGTCTCCTTATCCGTAAAGGGGATGCCGGTAGCTCGGTTTCTTCTTCCTCGAGTAGGACATTAATTGTCTCATTGATCGGTGTGGCAATCAGATCCTCAGCTTGCCAATCCGCTTGGATGATGTGGCAGTAGGTGTCGATCGAAATGCTCCTTCAGTTATTGGCATCGCTCGGCTGGAGGAGCTTATTTCAATTCTGGTACTTAAGGGCTCTCGGGGTGGGGGCAGATTAGCCTCAGTAGACACGACCCTGGTGGCGTCAGAAGAAACTTTGGGAGTGTCCAAAGCTCAAAAGACGGTCCAATATGCCTTTAGAAGTTTGCTTATTGAAGCTCCCAACATAATGTCTTCTAGTAATAAGCAAAAAAGTTAACTTAGTTCTCACAGAAAAAGAAGAAGAGAAGGAAGACTTACCGAGCGCCTTTTTTAACTTGGCTGTGATGGGACTTAGACGAACCTGATATAGAAGACCCTCATTTTGAATAATAGAGGTACAATTAAAGTGCATATGAAGATACTCGGGATTCTTCTTGTACTTCCCAAGTGGTGGTGGATCTGGAAGCTATCCTATCTAGCTGGTTGGGAATATGGAGGGCACCAGTGGCTTTAAATAGAAAAACTTATTTTTCCAACCTTTTATGGGATGATGGGTTTTCTTTCAAAAACTTGCATCCTGTTCAGGAGATAAATGAAAGGATCATAGCTCAACCCTCTTGAAATGAAAGAAGTAATGAAAAAAGATAAGGGTAAGAGAAATATTATATAGGCAGAAAATCACAGTCACCCCACAGAGAATCCTAATAGCATTCCGTGCAAACATCCCTGAATAACTCAGGGACAGGGAAGCGAAAACCACTCTCGATTTAACTATGAAAGAAGGTGGTAAAGCTAGGAGAGGGCATTAAAGGTACCTAATCTTCTCTGGGTATTTAGATTACATAATCGTCGAAGATACCGTAACCCATCCTAAGTTCTCTCCTAAACTCTCCGGTTAAAGTCGAGTAAATGGTTTCATACCAAGGAACAAAGGTCATGGGAATTATACAGATACATGGGGGTCGAGGTGGAATCTAAATACTAGAGGGAAGGTAGAAAAGTGCAAATAAAAAGGAAGGAGTTACATGAGAGGGAGAGAACGCAGAAGGTGAAGAGGAAATAAGCACGACAGAAATGCAGATAAGGACAAGCAAAGATGTGTTGGAAGATGTCTGAAGCGGTGTGTGCTAAAAACACATTTTGTAAACATGCACAGCAGAAGACTTAATGATAAATAAACTAATTTATTACATCATACACACCACATGCATGCAAGATACAATCGCATAGATAAAATCATAAAATACAATGAAATAAAATAACAATTATTTTAGGTATACCTTACGAATAACCTATAACGATAAGAACATCAACCTTTTGCAACGTTATCGAACTTTACCTCTATTCGTATCCATGTTGAGCTCTTCAAGATAACTCCAAGAGAACAAGCTTCGCCTTCGAAGGTACTAACCACGAGCGAAGGAGAAGGATCAAGAAGAGGAAGAAGAAGGAAAAGGAAGATCTTCTTCCTTTGGGTGGCTCACAGCAACAGGAGGAGACCATCTTGTTGTGGTTAGTGACAAGAAAGAGGAAGATAGAGAGAAAGATATTGGGTTTAAGTTTCCAAAACCTAATCAAGATAATAATAAATTATGTATTAATTATCTCTTAACCATGTTAATATATAATCTTCTTTAATGAGTTGGAATAAAAAGCACAAATTCAACTCATTATGCCTTAACAAAAAATTAGTCCATTAACCCTTTGGTTTGGTTCACAACTAAATCAAGTTGGTTTATGGTTAAACTAAATTGGGTCCAACTCTTTCAAAAAAGATGTGGCGCATCTGCGCTTCCATTCCAATAAATATTTCCATATTTATCTTATGTATAGTCTAACCAAATATTTATTTCTTAATCCAAGAATCCTATTCTAACTTGTTTTACGTCTTTTAGAGAATCGTAATACGTGTGACCCAATAGATTCTCGATTTATCTTAGTCGTCCATAATTAACTACTTAATTATGGAACGATCATGAGTAACATTTAATAGTACATCATGATTCCCAATTAACTAGAAAATCACAGTTGATCTCAGAACTAATTCTGAACCCTTCAACAACTATAGTGAGTTGTGTCTAGTTCCTTTCATGCATCTTATACTCACTTGATTCAAGACATGGTCTATGTATCTGCCCCACTAGGCTGACTACGTCACACCTAGCCCAAGTAATACTTTCTCGTTCTGTTAATTCAAATTACTCGTACATGTGTACAAGAGTCTCATACTCTTAACATATGATGTTTTGACCAAAGACTTTGAGTAATAATCATAATGAGTGACCATAGGATATATGTCTTCTTGCAAGGACTGGTGAATTCTTTATGAACTATCCAAATATTTTCAGATATTTTGACTTATGCCCAATCATCTTAGGTCCACACCTCCAAGAGATGCTTGCATAAGATGTAAAAGTAAAAAAATCTCCATGACCAAGATGACTTGTATATCTCAAGTCAAAGGAAACTCGCACTCAAGCTACAGTAAGAACTTCACAGACATATCCATATATATAGAGAACCATATGAAATTTTACAGCAAGTCACTCCAATGAAATAGTTACCATAACTAGCATTCACGTTTAACTCTCAACATCCCAATATCTCCAGCTAGTGAGAAACAGTTGCTTGGTCGAACTAAAAAGTATAACTCATACTAGTCTTACAGAATTAATGATGTTCGAATGCACCAATTTGACGATTAGGGAAATTTTAATACGTTCATAATTACATATGTAGAGATAATCACAAATTGTGATCCAATCACAAATTCTCTCATGTTATGAATTGTATTACAGACATTGAGTAAATAAGTTTAAGACTATTCAAATATATAATATGCACTCAAATAATGAATATATATTTATCAAATAACTAGTAAAAATTAAAAGGCAGATTGCCTTATGACATCCCATAAAATCTAACAAGATGGGTGTTAGAGGAAGAGGGCAAACCCTAATATACCTTCGATTCCTCTATAATAGTTGTTAGATCCAAGATGTTATGAAAGGCGAGATTTAGTTTGGGCTATCTGATTTAGCATGACCATCGTGAGGCATACACAGTAATCAGTCACATCACTTAATGTTACAGCGATATGACCTTAACTCATTACGAGGCGACTTATTATGCTATTGGTCCAATAATAGGTATGTTAGATTTTGAGTGATGCCCTAATATAATCGCCTTATGATTTTTACTAAATATAGATTTACTATTTGAGTACATATTATATGTTTGATTGTCTTAAACATATTTTCTGAATGCCCACAAAACAATTCATAGCATGAGAGAAATTGTGATTAGATCACAACTAGTGATTACTCTACATGTACAATTATGAACGTATTGAAATTTTCCTAGTCATCGAATTGATGTATTCGGACATTATTAATTCTGTAAGGCTAGCACGGGTTATACTCCTTGGTTCACCAAGCAGCTATTTTCTCACCGGCTAGAGATATTGGGATAAACGTGGATGCTAGTTATGGTATCTATTTTATTGGAGTAACTTACTGTAAAATTTCATATGGTACTCTATATATATAGATATGTTTGTGAAGTTTTTACTGTAGCTCGAGTGTGAGTTTCCTTCTACTTGAGATATATAAGTTATCTTGGTCATAGAGACTTATACTTTGGCATCTTAAGCAAGCACCTCATTAATGTGTGGACTTGGGATGATTTGGTATAAGTCAAAATACCCGAAGATGTTTAAATAGTCCACAGAGAATTCACCGCTCCTTGCGAGGAGACATATACCCTATGGTCACTAGTTAGGATTATTACTCAAAGTTTTTGACTAAAGCATCACATGTTAAGAGTAAAACTCTTGTACACATGTACGAGTAATTTGAATCCATAAAACGAGAAAGTATTACTTGGGCTAGGTGTGATGTAGTCAGCCTAGTGGGGCAGACACATAGACCATGTCTTGAATCAAGTGAGTATAAGACGAGTAAAAGGAACTAGATACGACTCACTATAGTTGCTAAAGGGTTCAGAATTAGTTCTGAGATCAACTGAGATTTTTCGGTTAATTGGAGATCATGATGTACTATTAAGTGTACTCATGATCATTCCATAATTAAGCAGTTAATTATGGACGATTAAAATAAACTGGGAACCTATTGGGTTACACACACTACGATTCTCTAAAATAAGTAAAATAAGTAAAATAAGTTAGAGAATAGGATTCTCAGATCAAGAAATAAATATTTGGTTGAATCATACATAAGATAAATATGAAAATATTTGTCATAATGGAAGCGCGGATGAGCTATATCTCTTATGGTAGAGTTGAATCATATTTGGTTTAATCATAAATTAGTTATGAACCAACTAAGTTTAGTTTGAACCAAATCAAGAGGTTAATGTGCTAATTTTTTGTTAAAGGTGATGGGTTGGATTTGGGTTTTATAATCCAACTTATTAAAGAGGATTATATATAGATGTAATTGAGAGAGAATTAGATACAAATATAGATCCGCTATATTAACGGTCCCCTAGTGTCGACCCCACGGATATAGAGGAAGGTATATGTAAGTACACACGTGTCAGGCGCATGGTAGGGTAAACCCCTGGTCGTCAGTTGCTGAGAATCGACCATTGACCATTATGCTAGAGATGTCATGTGTCTACCATCTGTGCTACGCCCTGGGGGCTGGGAGAGAATTAGATACAAGTTTTATTATTTGGTTGATTAGATTTTTAGAAACCCAATCTGTTGGTCCCCTTAGAGGCCGGCAAGAGGGGAGGGGTAAATTACCTTGAAAAAATTAAACCAACCTTTCTCGAATTTTCAACTATAAATTAAACTTGTAATCAAAACAAATAGAGACTAATTAAAACAAATCAGACACAGAGGATTTACTTGGTTTGCAATTAGGGGATTGCTAATCCAAGAAAAATAGGGTGCATTATCTGAAGATCTCCTTCGGGCGGAATAGCCTCTTACATCGTTGATAGCATAAAAGATAAACAGAAATGAAAGAACTGGATTACAAGTTGTTATTCTTAACTGTGGAAATTAGTGCTCTATTTATAGCACTGTTCGGGGTGCCTGGAAAGGTTTCGGGCGCCTGGAAGGGGATAGAATTCTATATCCAATAAGTCGGTCAGCGTCCACCTCATCGTGGATGAAATTTGGGTTTCGGGCTCCCGAAAGGGTTATGGACGCCCAGACCTAAAGCCACTCCGGGCGCTCGGATTGGTTCTGGCGCCTGGACCCTCAAGTCAACACAGGTTGACTTTTTCGATCCGAACCCTCTGCTCCGGTTCAGCTCGCCTTGGTCCGGACCCTCTGCTTCGGTTCAGCTCGCCTCGGTCCGGATCTTCCGCTCCGACTCCGCTTGCTTGGGTGATCTCAGCCATCCAGAATAGGGCTCACCTGAACCCAAGTTCCGGCCTTCTCCTCGAGCAGCCTTCCTCCCCGGTTTCTCATCCCTTGAACATCACGTATGTTCTTCTCGTCCACCGGTGTACTCTTCCGCGGCACCTCGTCCCTCGGACGCACTGAGCCCGTCGGTTCTCTCCCCATGCCGTCCTTCTCGCTAGCCGCGTCTTCCACTCGACTTTCTGTATTCCTAAGCTCCTGCACACTTAGACACAAGGATTAAACAAAATAGGACATAACTTAACTTGTTTAATCACATCAAAACTCTTTGAGGTTCCAACACAATCCTCCTCTCTCTCTCCTCTCTCTCCCACCGCCAACAAGAGGGTGCTCCCTCTTGTTGTCGTAACGACCACAAGGGAGGAAAACTCTCCCTTGTGTGCTTCTCTTCTTCTTTCTCTTGATCCATCTTCTTCGCTCGTGGCTAGCAACTTCCAAAGGAGAGACTTGTACTCAAGAAGTTATCTTGAGGAGTTCGACGTGGATACGAATAGAGGCAAAGTTTGACAACGTCACTACAGTTGATGCCCTTCTCGTTACAAGTCATCCGTAAGGTATACCTAGCATAAATTTACTTTCTGTAAAATTTTAATTATGC
>JBBMJZ010000060.1:14786110-14813533 GCA_037833815.1 Zingiber zerumbet
TTGAGAGTTTTAAGTATTGATATTTACATGTGAGCAACACTAGTTAAGTAAAGTTAGTAGTCCAGTAGCGTCCCACCTTCACAGACTAGTAGTGAGGAGGGTGGGGTGTTACACATACAAATATTATTACCTAATTGCCTTAAGATTTTTTAGGTACAAAAAGTCAAAAAATGAGTATAATTCCTCTTAAAGTCAACATTTTATACTAGAATCGAATATATTTTCTATCAAAATTGCCCCTCATATTTTTTAGGTACAAAAAATCTAAAAACGAGTATAATTCCGATTAGATTCAACACTTTATACTAGAATATAATATATTTTCTATTAAATTGAGCATGAATTTTTTTCTGCTTAATAAAAATTTCTTATAAATTCAGCATCATTTAAAGAAAATCTAGTATATTTTTCATCCAATTGAGTACTATTTAAAGAAAATCTAGTATGTTTTCCATCCAATTGAGGTGGAAAAAGAATCGTGCTGAATTTGATAGAAAATATACTAAAATGAGTATAATTTCTTTTAAAGTTAGCACTTTATACTAGAATCGAGTATATCTTTTTTAATCAAAATTGCTCCTTATATTTTTTAAGTTTAAATAGTCTAAAAACAAGTAAAATTTCTGTTAAATTCAGTACTTTAAACTAGAATTAAGTATATTTTCTATTAAAATGAGCACGAATTTTTTTTTACTTAATATAATTCCTCCTAAATTCAGCATCATTTAAATAAAATTTAATATATTTTTCATCCAATTGAGTATTATTTAAAGAAAATCTAGTATATTTTCCATCCAATTGGGGTGGAAAAAAATCGTGTTCAATTTGATAAAAAATATACTAAATTCTAATTTAATGTACTGAATTTAAGAGGAATTATACTCATTTTTAGATTTTTTTATACTTAAAAATATTAGGAGTAATTAGGTAAATATATTTCACTAGAGAGTAAAAATATTTTTTTTTTTATAAATGGAGACTGATGTAAAGTTTTGCTTATCAATATGTAAATTTTTCCTTAATTAGAGTACTCCTTTGGCTTTTACCAAATAAATTCATTTATTTTTATTTTAAGTGATATTTGTTTGTCTCAATGGCCGATGTTAAAATATCGTTTCTACTTGGCTGGATGATCCCACGTTGTGTTACATCGCAGAGTCGATATATAATTAACGATTTTCAGCATTAAAATGAAAGAACTGAAAACCTCGTGTCGTTTTGTTTCCCTAAAAGACAGTCTCTCCCACCGCCCTCCGCCTCCGCCTCCGCCTCCGCCTCCGATCCCATCTGCTCCGGCGAAGTAGCTCCCGTCTCGGAGATGTTTAAGCTCGGGAGGGGTGGCGGAGCTGGGCGTGGGAACGTGAAGCGCTCCCTTCCTCCCTCTTCTTCTCTCCACCGCCCGGCCACCGCCCCTGGCGGTCGCCTGCCGATCGGCGCCTCCGCAGGCGTTGGGAGGGGCCGACCGGGCAGGGGCTCGGCTGCCCCCTCCCCGCCCTCTCGCGAGGAGACTTTCAGCCTCGAATCTGGCGGAGGCCCGCCCGACTTCGCTGCGATCATACGCCTTACCCCTGACCTGGTTGATGAAATCAGGCGCGTCGAGGCACAGGGAGGGGTTGCCAGAATCAAGTTCGATCCGAACTTGAATAATCCTGAGGGAAACGTAAGCTCTATTTGGTTTATAAAATAATTTGCTATATGTGCGAATTTTGAATTGGGAAGGTGGAGAACAACCGTATGACATTTTACTGCTTGATTTTGGTCTATCCGGTCTTAACTTTTTGTTCCACTATTTCATATCTTTAATCTCTTCATATTTGTGTTGTACTTAAGATTCTCCCTATCTCTTAATTTCTATAGAATTCCCTCGTCAATAGGTAATCTTGCTTCCGGCATATTGAAATGATTTCAACAGGTTGTTAGTTCAGTCACCACAAATGACGCCAATCTATTATTGATGAAATTATAATAGATATAAAAGCTTACTAGCCACAAGTCCTGACTCAGACTTTTGTTGGGGAAGCTTGCCTCGAATTGACTGAGCTGAGAAGAGCTTGATGGAAGTATGGGAATTCTATTAGCTCATCAAATTGCAGGGAACTTAGGCAAGGTTTGTTGACCTTGATGGATGATTATTGTTGGAGTTATGCTTGGGTTTAGGGATCTGTCTTGGGTGTTGAACTTAGGATTCCTAGGGATAATAAATGAAATAACTATTAAACTGTAGTTCAGATGGTTGGAAAGCAATTAGGTGTGAACCAAAGTGGCTATGGACATTTCCGAAGTTCCTTAAGTCACTATAGAACGAATCCAAAAACCCCTTTCCATGTCTCCTTTTAGCTCTTGACCTCAAAGTGAAGCCCTCTCAATAATGGAGTGCCACGTGGTTAAGGTGATTAGATGGAGCTAGCTTGCACTATAATGGTTTTTTCTTGTTAACTAAGTTGACTGGATAAGTGCCAACTTCTAGTCGATTAACATTGTCCATTTCTTCAGTGTACTATTGTCAACCGTCTTACGATGATCAGGATTAACTAACCCTTTTGTTATTGTCAATCTAATGCTATTATATACAACATAACCATGGAACTGAAACAATGCCATTTGATGATGATGACATGATCTTGAAACTAAAACAATGGCACCAGATGGTTACATTAGCATATTTGACATACTATGTATTTTCGTTTATAGTTCCTTCTACATGGTGGATGCAGCTGTTTTGTTGGACTTTTTTGATTGTGATCTGCATTGTTTTTGTAGCATGCCATTTAAGATGTATACTAGCTGATTTCAATAGAAATTTGGTTATGATGCCATTTGAAATGTTCATTAGCTGATCCCATTAGAAATTCCTCTCCTCAACTGTTACAATTTGATTTATCTAGATTGTAGTAATGGGCCAAAGAATACATAGCCATGAGTGACAAAAGCTAAGGGTAACAACATGGTGTAAAATACCGTGCCGTGCCGTCACAGCAAAATTTTACCGTTCCGTTTGTCAACCGGCACTGACATCGGCATCAGATGAAATTTTGCTGTTCTGTTTGCTGATTGGCACCGCGACCTGGTGAAGCCGTGAGGCCTCTCACGGCGGCCTCATGGACAATTATTTTAACTGAAACAATGCCAACGCAAAGTTATTTTAACATGTTTGACATATTTTGTAGCTTTGTTAATTGTTTCTTTTACTTGGCTGGTGCACCTGCTTTGTCATAAATCTTTTTTTATGATATGAACTGTTTCAGTACCATGCCATTTATGATGTATATTAGTTCATTCAACTAGAAATTTGTTTGTGAACTGATTCTGTAGCATGCCATTTACCATGCATCTGAGCTGATTTAATTGGAAATTCCTCTCCTTAACTATTACAACTTAATGTTAATTAGACAGTAGTAATGGACCATCAAAGATTACATGCCTATGAGTGACACGAGCACGGCTACTATTTTACACATGATTATGAGACCTTGAACATCCTCTATAGAATATTTATCACCAGTTGATTCAATGGATTGTGCATAAAAATGTGAATTTAATTGTGTCTTAAATTTGAGTACTTCCTCTCTTTTAGACACTAAATTTATGTTATGGCTGTGCGGCATATAATAATTTTTAAAGAGTTTGATTAATTGGTATGGAACTATGGATATAAGAAGCTCACAATTAGTTGCAATTGAAATTTCCTATTATGACACCATGTTAACGCCTCTTATATTTCATTTGCGCTGATTAAATTTCTTTACTGAACTATGCTTCTTTGCATCAGGTAATTGATGTTGGAGGCAAAGAATTCAGGTTCACATGGTCTAGAGAACTTAGGGATCTTTGTGATATATATGAAGAACATCGAAGTGGAGAGAATGGACATGGATTACTTGTTGAAAGTGGCGCTGCATGGCGCAAGCTGACTGTTCAACGAATCCTAGATGAGTCCACAAAAAACCATGTCAAAATGCGATCAGAGGAGGCTGAACGCTTATCAAAATCGCGAAAGTATGTTTTTGGCATTCTTAGATAGCTTTTCTAATTGTCAAAACTAAAGGATCATCTGGGTCTATTTGGAATTGGTATGATGCTACTTTGGATGATAAGAACATCATCTTTGTCTACATTTAGCACTTCCACTAATCCAAATGACTTTCTTTTGCCAAGTTAGTGAATGATCTCCAATTTGGATCTTACCCTCCTGAAGGTGATCTAATTTTTCTTCCTAGTTTATTGAATATATGTGAGGACATTACTTATTTAATGAATTTTGTCTAATTCATAGTTTTTGTTGATATGTAAAGGTTTGAAACTTGGTTTCAAGGCATTATTTTAAACACATGAAATCCAATCAATTTAAACCCTGATGGTATTCCTCTAAATCCTTCCAAATAGATCATCATGGAGCCCATTCTCTTGAGCTCTTGTGCTCCAAACTCGAAGCAAAGTGCACGAAGTTTAAAGATCTATCTTCAAGTTATAAAACTCAGGGACTAATATAAGTGTTATAATACTGCAATTGCAAAGCATCATTATCAGATATAATTTTTTATATAACAACAGGATAAAATACAAGTTCCTGATATTAACTATGCTGATTTATTATTAGAACTTTTTAGCCATTTTCTTAGGTTGGAATGTTTGTTATGGGCTTTTTAGCATTAATTGCTCGGTCCTGAATTTTTTTGGAAATTCTTGAATTTTACTAAGTTTTCTTTGTCATTGACACTTTATGTCAACAAAACGTTTTTCTTTCATATTTGTGATTGTATATGAAGAAGCAAGAATATCTGGTAACTTAACAATTAAATTGGGTCCTTATGCCTCTTTTATCCTTCTGCATGTGTGAAGAAACTTGTTGACATTTTGATTCTTTTATACTTTCAGAGCAATAGTGCTAGACCCTGCAAATCCATCTGTGAAAAATCAGGCCAAATCAATGGCTGCTGCTGCAGTTGAGGGTCAGTGCTTACTCTTCTATTATTGACTTCATTTTAATTTTGTTTTGGCCTTATGTAATTTATGCTTTGTTTTAATGCTATTTGCTTGTCTGTCATTCCTTTTTTGTTCTACTGCTCATTGAAGCATAGTTCTCTAAGTAATAGTTCAGCTTCTTCTTTATAATGAATTATTCTTTGCTTTATCTTGCCTTGATTGAGCTGGGAACCACATTTTTTCCTTTATGATAATGACATAGGTATATGATGTTGGAAAATATCTTCAGATTTTTCTCCACATTTGAATTCTATGTTTTCCTTCATTTCGATTTTGGAGAAACTTGCAGGAAGCCACATCTATTTTGTAGTTATTACCAATAAGTATGCTTTTTTATCCAACAAGGCATGGCTGTTTCATCGAATAATGACTTTTGTGTATAAATGCCTGCGTCGATTTATCATCATCATTTAGCCATATTTGTCCAAATGTTTGGGCTTGGCTTCATGTATGTTACTCATTCATTGAGCTCTATGCAAGGTTATATTGCTTGCAATATTCAAATTAATTGAATTAAGTTTATTAGATTTACTAGTATTCTTTTTAGAGTCCCTCTATCTCTTACAGCTTCATTCTAAGAGATTCAACTCACGAATATAAAATTTATGGTCATCCTTGAATATGTTGATATCGTCTTAACCTATTTTATCACATTTTATTATCTATTAAAGCTACACTTTGTTACTACTGAATATTAATATTTATTTATTTATTTATCCGTTCCAGTAACTTCATAATATTTCTTACCATTATCAATCTCTACTACACTAAGTTTCTACATGTGTTGTTTCAGGCTTTCAGCCCAACATATTGATCTTCATACCATTTTTTTTAATAAAATTTTCCTTTTAGCATAAAGGGAACACAAAGATCATACAATTTCAGAAGCTCCTCTTCATTTCTTCTGCTCAATCTTTATTCTATTAATAATATCCTCATTGCTCATCAATGTCCTCTTCTTCTTGAGTAATAGATCCAAGATACCTAAAACTCTTTAACTTATATTTCTTTGATTCTTAATTATTTCATGGTCATCCATCTTGAGTATTTCATTGATTCTTTTCTTATTTTTGAAATTACATATTCAATATTTGTTCTATGTATTTTAAATGTTTGTTTCAAATTTTTTTCTCTGCAATTCAAGCTTCAGGTTTAATTTAGCTATGCTCATCTTTTCCTAGCATATTTATCTATGTCAGCGCATGTGCATCATTTTCCAGAAAAACTTGCATACTTTTCCTAGCCTATTTATACAAATAATCTAGAAAAAACAATCCATACAGTTACAATTCCAACTAGACTACTTTTTCTCCAAATGTTCATTTTTTCCGACTTTTGGTAAGTTGAACACAGCTTGTGTTTTTTATTTGATTATGTGCCTAAGCATTAGAGCAATTTTTAATCTTGATTGATATTTTTATACTTCAAATGTTTTTTTTTCTTTGAGATTAATTTTTGCAGTTTAGGTGCACCATCGATGCTGGTCTTAACTGATGTATCATATTGGTCCCCCTTCTACTAGGTAGCATGCGAAGGATGAATTGGAAACAAAAAGAGTTTTTCAAAAACCGGAAAGTTGACTCAAATCCAGGTGGATTTGCACCACTAACAAAATTCAGATTTTCCCGTAGTTGTGCTATATTACCATTTCTTACACTTGTCAAACATTTTGATGCTGTTTTTTTTTTTGCCTTGTTTCAGTTTCCAACATTGGTCCTTCCAGATCTGTTTTCAAGTCTGTAACTAGTTCAAACAATAGCAAGGGCAGGGTTCCAGTGTCCCCACTTTCAACACCTCCTGAGCAACATTTGCCTGTCACATCTGCTTCATCGTTTGGAACTGGCAATAATTCACATCATCATGATGGTATTGCTTCATCAAATCTAAACAAAGAAAAAATTGGGAACTTTGAAACGGAATTACCTCGGAAGGTTCAGAGTGACGTTAAACCCGATACAAGTGGGCATGATGCAGGTCATACTGTTGACCATTCAATGGATCTGCGTCACCGTCTGATCACTGCACTCTCAAAAAATCCCAAGGGAATGAACTTGAAGGTAAATTTATTTTTGCTTATACTAATTTAACCACATTTGGTACTTATCCTTCTTCACGTTTAAAACATCTTATGATTTCTGGTTGTATTATTCCATTTGAAATCTCCTGTTGGTTGTCACAGTTAATCTTGGTGTATAAACCTCTTAAATGAAGCAAACATGTACACCACACAACAAATTTGATTAACTACCACTGCCTTGTGTTCAATCTCGTCTCCTTTTCCATCACAAAACTATCTTTTTTTCTCACAAGTACTGCAAAACTTTGCTCATCTGACTTATTTTAATTTGTATCAGTTTATAAAAAAATGGGGACTGCTGTTTGAGGTGTGGAAATGGTGAGGATAGGAATTGTAGGGGTGATAGCAAGGGAAACGTTCTTTTGGTTGTTTGAAAGGACTGTAGCTTGTTGAATTTGGTGCTTGATGGTGAGGGCAAGTGTTTCAGCTAGAAGATAGAAGGTATTGGCGAGCTAGTATTTCTCTAGTTTTAGGAGTATCATATCTAGTAAACTAAATTTTGTGGTACAGTTTGTTTTCATTGGGAGTTTGTGATATCCAGTTGTTCACCTTGTTTGGTTATGTGCACAACTAATGTTATGTTAATTAATATATACTAACATAGAATAATTTCTATTAAATTAACCAGGTTACTTTGGTTTGTTCATTTAGTTATATAAGTGGACAATAGAAGGCAATCTTTATCCTCTGTATGGTTTTGGCGCCTGATCATAATAAGATGTGGAAAATGGCTTGGATTGCCATTGTCAATGTCCTCCCCTCAAGGGGCTAATTTTGGAAACCCTAGATCATAATGAGTGGCTCTAATGCCATGCTAATTTTGGGGGAAGATGTTGTATTTCATATATTCTAAAGAGATATTTACATAATATTTATAGACTCAACCTAAAAATCTAATATCCAAAATCTTAATGTGAGACTAACACTAATAACCCAATTAACCTAATACTCTTAATAGTCTATCGATAACACATATGAAGGAGGTTTATTTTGTATGAATTGGTGAGTTCATCTAGTACTAATGCAAAATGATAGAAACTTGAGTTGGTTCTTGATGTAAACTTGCAATTACAACAAAATCATTAGCAATTCTCCTAGTAACTTTAACGTCAGTGGCTACTTATTACATGTTGTTTATTGCATAATACAATTTGGCATTTTGTTCTTACCCCACCACAACGATTGATCTTATCATAACTTTTTTAAAGTCAATTAAAATCATACACAAATCATTCTTTTTCTTTTTTTTGTTTAAATGCTTACTAGAAGGGGAGCTTTGGCAGCAATGGTAAAGTTGCTGCCATGTGACCTTGAGGTCACGGGCTCGAGTCGAGGAAACAACCTTTTGCAAAATGCAATTTAAGGTTGCGTACAATAAACCAATGTTTGACCCTTCCCTGGGACCCGCATTGGTGGGAGGTTCGTGTACTGGGCTGTTCTTTTTAGAAAAATGCTTTACTGAAGCTATTTTAGTTTTTTGTTTTATTATTTCAAATTTAGACAGCATATTAAATTCCTCTCATTGGACACATTGAGTATCTTATTTGGATAATTTGATTTCCAGGCTTTGGAGAAAGCAGTGGGAGAGAGATTGTCAACCTCTTCTAAGAAGTTTGAAGGCATCATAAAAGATGTAAGATCAATTGTCTACACAGGCATTTACATCTACGAACTACTTGTTATATTACCTTTTTCTACAGATTGCAACTTTTCAAGCTCCAGGGAGGTACTTTTTGAAATCTGGAATGGAGTTGGAAAGCATCAATCCACAAGCACCTAACTCTGGGAGGTAAATCTCATAAATTGTTTTGCAATCAATTGATTCTTCGGTTACTTGTTTGCTTCATTAACAAACATGGGTCTATTAATTAAAGTACAATATTAATGGAAAATTTTGATCTTTCACTAGTTTGGGTTACAAATAGTATATAATTCACAATGAAAAGGTAAAAAAGAATCACAATTTAGTGATGGATCTTTTGGAGCAACCGCATCTTCTTAAGGATCTATGAACTAAGAAACCCCTTTTTTGAAGCATAGTTGTCAATCTTCTGTTCAATTGTTTTTTTTTGTAGACTCGGAGTTTGTTTCTTGATCAAATTTCCTTTTATATTGAGATCACCATTTTTTATCATTTGACAGACTGATTTCATGTTGTGAATTTACTTAAAGAGATTATTATCATTGTATTCTCAAGTAATAATTTAGTGAAGAAATAACAAACATGCCTTTCTTTGCGGTTTTCCTTTTTTGGCAGCTAATGGAAAGCTAAATGAGAACTGTGTTGCTTCAAAACTCATTGGTTCACAATCAACAAAGTTTGTCAAACTATATTAGGTTCAGTATAGTTATTTAATCTATTTTGGAACTTTCCATGTGGCTCTTGCAATAATCTTCCTTTAAGGAAAGGTTTTCATTTCATGATTGTTATGGATAATAATGCCAATTTCCTTATCATTATCAGTATCTTGTAATGTTGATATTGAATAAAAACTGCAACTAATGATAACTTTTTCTCCCTGCAATTTTATCACATTTTGAAAATATCTGAAAGGGGGTTTGATTAAGCAGCAACACCAACTGACGATAAGGTTCAACTACTTTAGAGTTGATTATATGGAACTTTTAGTGATGTATAAGAACATCTATGGCCATCCAATTTTCATTTTATTGTTTCAAACAAAATATTCTTTGGTTTGCCTCCCCCTAGTCTTAGCACCACGTTTTATACTTGGATGTAAACATAATTGCACCTTCTCTGGACGAAAGCACGCTTGTTGGGGGGGGGGGTTGAATACCGCTCGTGGCTTTTTTATGTTTTTCGTAAAAATGCTCGGAGAAATAAAAGCAATGGAAATAAGAAAAAACTAACACTTTTGGTTTTACTTGGTTCGGAGTTTGTGACGACTCAGGCATGCCATCGTTTTCGTTGGACAATTCACTAACAATTCGATTATTACAAAGAACTTACAAAAAATGATTATAAGTTTGCATAATATAAATTATATTGACAATATGAAAATTCGATGTAGAGCACAGTTGTCGGAGCAACGTCACAGCGTTGTAGTTGAAAGTCGGAGTAGCGCGACGAGCGTTTGAGCGTAAAAGTTGTTGCTTGAAGTGTTGCACTGAAGCATTGTTCAACATTGTGCTTATATAGGTGAACTGAGGAGCCTTTAAGCAATTGGAGGGGTCTCTAGCTCAATCTGGATTAGCGTTGAAAAGCCTAGTTCTTATCTGACTAGAGGCGCCTCCATCCAAACAGAGGTGCCTCGAGTCCTCCACGCAACAGGCGTTGCAGCAGAGTCTTTCCTTGAATCTAATATGTGCGGAGGCACTTCCTCGAACAGAGGCACCTCCGCGCTTTCTGCACCGAGGCGCTTCTATCACACAGGAGGTGCCTCCGCTCCTCAAACGCAGAGGGCTTCGACCAACTCAATTTTGCTCCTGCAACCAATGTTATTCGAATACAAATGATATTTCCTACACCAAAGAGTTAGCACAGTCAAAATAAAGATAATTTGACAGTTTAGGGACTGGTTCTGACTTTTGAATTTCCCGTGAAACCCTAGGTCGAACCGACCCCTACTGTTCCCTCAACGGGGAACACGCCCTCACCTACTCTCAAGAGAGTTTACTTGATGCTAAACCAGTTCTTCAGACCGTTTGGACTTTTGCTCAGCATCCGAGACTTCAGGACTTTTCGTTGGACGTCTGATCCTCGATCTGTCTAGTCTTCCGCCTCGTGTTCGCGACCTTCAGGTCTTTCACCTACTGTCTTCGACCAGTAGGATTTTTCGTCCGATGTTTTCATCCTGCTATGACTTCTGCTCAGTTTCTTAGTCCAGAACTTCCTTGCCTAGCCGCAACTAGGGATTTCCACTTGCCTAGTATTCACATGAACTTTACCTTGCCTAAGCTCATTTAGAACTTTCCCGCACATTCAGTCAAATTTATTAGAACCACAATAGCCTTTAACTTTTAACCCTTTGTCATTATCAAAACTTAGGTTCGATCATCTGATTTTTTTGCACCAACAATCTCCCCCTTTTTGATTATGGCAACATAATTCAAAGTTAAGTAAAACATTACTAGTTAAGAATAACTAAAGACCTATACAAGTAAGAATTTTCAATTGCCTTTTTTTTCAAAGTTAAAATTTCTAAGTATAGAAACAAAACGCTCTTCAAGATTTTTCCAAACAAATATTTTAACTTTAAGCTCCCCTAAAAAGTAACACTTAAGTTTGAAAATTTTTGAAAATCATTGAAAATCATCAAACTTTTAAAATCTTCTTTTCTAAAAATACTTAAGCTTTGAAAATACTTAATTTTTTTTTAAAAAAACTTTGCTTTTGCAAAAGAACTTAGTTTTTTTCTTAAAACTTTAATTTCCTTTTTCTCCTTACTTTTTAAAACCTTAGCCCACTTTTAAAAAAGCTTAACTTAAAAGAGTACTTAGCTTTTGAAAAAACTTACTTTGAGAAAGTACTTAAGGTTTCACAAAGTTACGTTTCAAAAACTATATTTGAAAAAAACTTAATTTAGGTTTAGAAAGGCAAAAAATTTAGCGTTTAATCTAGCATTTTAATCTTAACTTAACTTTTAATCTTGTTTTCTCCTTTTGACATATTCATTCATTAATAAATATGTCAAAAAAAAAAAACTATTAATGCCTAAATAATTTGCAAAAATAATAAAAAAAACAATTAAAAAGAAATATATAAACAATTAATTGACATATATTAAAAATAATTTGCAAAAGAAATGTAAAGAACTCCTCTTCAATTAATGCCTTAATTGAAAAGGGATTTAAACAATTTAGAGATATAAGTGCTTAAAAAATTATTTTGTTCAAGGAATTTTTTTTTGATAAATTATGTAATGAATATAACCCTAGAGTCCAAGCATGCAAAATTCAAAGTAATTTTTATTAAGAAAATATTTAAAATAATCATCTACTTTTCTTAAAAGAAATGTCTAACCCTTAGTTACTAGCTAACTATCAGAAGATAGTAGTGTTTACTTGGTTAGTCAAGTTAAGTAAGTAATTCAGCTAGTTTGACTAAGAAAGATGACTTAACTTGATCAATTTATATTGGTATTTTTTGTCCAGATTTATGTCGATGCACTGACATAAGCATTCTGAAGTTCAAGCAAAGTCCTAAACATCTCACACCGTTATAAGTATTTTCAATCTTAAGCAAGGTAGTCCTAGTGTGCTTGTGAGATGCTGGCTGCTTAACTCTATTGGTTTATGCTTTTTAGGAGAAAAACCTAGCCTAAGTCCGTAGCTCAATTTGTAAACATTGATTTTGGAAAGATAGGGTTTAAAGTTGAAAACATATTAATTCTAAAAACTAGAAATTTTGGAAAACAGATTTTTAAAGCAGAAATTAGAAACTTAAAGATAAGTAAGTTATAAAGCAACCTATTTTACGATGCACATTCCTAACTGTCTTCTAAGTGTACTGAACTCAAGTTCAGGTAAGGGTTTAGTGAAGATAACTGCTAGGTTTGACTTAGACTCAACATAGTAGCTACATGATCCCTTACAAAATGATGTTTGACTTCTATGTGTTTAGTTCTTGAATGGTGTACTGGATTTTTTTTTTGTTAAGTTGATTGAACTTATGTTATCAATTGAGACTTTTGTATTTTTGTATTCTAATTGATAATCCTTTAAAGTATGCATCATCGATAAAATTTGAGTTATACGTTCCTCTATAGCTATGTACTCTACTTCAGTAGTGGATAAGACAACACAATGTTCCTTTCTATTGCACCATCTTACTAGGCATTGACCTAGAAATTGGTAGCTGCCACTTGTACTTTTTCTATCTAGTTTGTACCAAGCATAGTCTAAGTCAAAGTACCCAACTAAGTCAAATGTGCTAGTCCTAGGGTACCAAAGCCCTACACTTAGTGTGCCCTTAATATACCTAAGTATTCTTTTTATATTTGTTAAATGTGATACTTTTGCACATTATTGGTATCTGACACACATACTAATTACAAATAAAATATCAGGTCGACTTACAGTTAAATATAACATACTCCCTATTGCACTTCTATAATACTTTAAGTCTATTGGTTTGCTTTCTGAGTCAGAATCAATTTTTACATTAGTTGCCATTGGGTATTAATATTTCAAGAAATTTTCATTCCAAATTTTTAATTAATTAGCATATTTTGTTTGATAGATAAAAATACCCTCTTTGGTTTGTTTAATTTGTAAGCTTAAGAAAAAAAATTAAATTCACTTACTAAACTCATTTCAAATTAATTTTCCATTAATTTAATGAATTGTTTTAAGAAATTTGTATTGGTTGAGCTAAAAATAATGTCATCTATATGGATTTGGGCTATAAAGAAATCTTTTTCTAAGGTTTTAACAAATAAGGTTGAGTCAATTTGGCCTTGGTTAAACGCTTTAGATATTAGGTATGTTGATAATCTTTCATATCAAGCTTTAGGAGCTTGTTTTAATCCATATAATGTTTTCTTTAACCTAAGAACATAATTTGGGTAGTCTAGGTCCTCAAATCTTGGTGGTTGATTTGCATAAACTTCTTTTTTGATGAATCCGTTAAGGAATGCAGACTTAACGTCCATTTAAAATAACTCGAATCCCTTATATACTGCATAAACTAGCAGCATCCTAATGGATTCAAGCCTGACTATAGGTGCATAGGTTTCCTTATAGTCTAACCCTTCTACTTGGATGAACCCCTTAACTATTAGTCTGACTTTATTTCTCACAATTTCTCCTTTGTCGTCTAGTTTAGTTTTAAAGACCCATTTTGTATCAATTATGGATTTATTTTTAGGTTTAGATACTAGTTTCTAGAATTGATTTTTTTTTTTTTTTTTCAAATTGAACTAGTTCTTCTTGCATTGCAATTGTCCAATCTGGGCAAGATACGACTTCTTCTATAGTCTTGGGTTTAATCTTGGAGATAATGGCTATTTGATTTAAATTTCTATAGGATGATTGAGTTCGAATTCGTATTTGGGACACCCAAAATTTGGTCAACTGGGTGGTTGGATCTTACCCTAGGTGTTCTTATGTTACAGTTAGCAATTGGTTCATTTGATTCACTTGAGTCAAGTCTAATTTCATCATCTTCTATGTTTCTAGTATTTCGATCATTATTTACATTAATTAAGTTAGATGGATTACTTTCTTCATCAAAGATTACATTGGTTGTTTCTTCATTTTTAGGGTGCTTGTATTGTAGACTTTATAGGCCCTACTAATTGTGGAGTACCCTAGGAAAATGCCAGTTATTGTTTTAGATGTAAATTTATCTAAGTAAGTTTAGTGTTTAATATATGTACTTTATATTCAAATACTTTTAGATAATTTAAGTTGGGTATTTTTCTATAATACATTTCAAAATTCTATTTTGAATATAATATGCTGTATTTATTGCCTTCGCCCAAAATTGATTACTTAAGTTATCTTCATTTGACATGATTCTATCGGCTTCTTGTAATGTCCTATTTTTTCTTTCCACTAGTCCATTTTATTGAGGGGTTCTAGGATATGAAAATTTATGGTGATATCCATTTGTTTGACAAAATTTGGTAAATCTATGATTTTCAAATTTCCCCCATGATCACTTATTCTTTTAATTTTTATACCTTTTTCATTTTCTATTAATTTGCCGAAATTGTTGAAAATTTCAAAGGTTTCATCTTTGGGTTTTAAAAATTTTACCCATATAAATTTTAAGTAGTCATCAATTATTACTAAGCAGTATTGGTTTCCGCTTAGTGACTTAGCTTCGTGTGAATCAAAAAGGTCTAAATGTAGGAGCTCAAGTATTGAATTTGTTAGATTGTGGGTTGATTTGGTTTATTTTTCTTGTTGACAAGCATTACAGATTGTATTTTCTAAATTTCTTAATTTTTGATAGGCCTCTAACTAAACCATTACGACTCATTTTAGAGATGAGTTTTATGTGAGTGTGATCTAATCTTCTGTGCTACAACTTGATTTCTTTTTGTTGTGTCAATAGACACTTGAGTGAGGAGGTTGATAGGTTAATTGTGTAAATATTATTTTTCCTAATTCCCTTAAGTGTAATTTAAAAATTTTTGATATTCTTAATTACACATTCAGAGTTTGAGAATGTACTGGATATCCAGAATCACATAGTTGACTTATGCTAAGTAAATTAAATTTAAATTTATTAGCTAATAAAACTTTTCGGATAATGAAATCGAAACTCAATTCAATATTACTTGTTCCGATCACCTTATGTTTTCTGTTATTGCTAAATGCAACTGATCCGAAGTTCTTGAGTTTTAGTTTGGTGAACTTCAATTTGTCTTCAGTCATGTGTCTGGAGATCCACTATCTAACATCCATTTGTTCAAATCATTATATTTCTACAAAGTATTTGATTTGGATCCAATTTAAATAGATTATAAGATAGATTGATTGATTTCAACTCTTTATTTTCCATCTCACCCAATCTCGATTATCAATCATGTTACTCCTATATGTTCTGTGTGAGATGGATCTTAATGTTACCATATTTGATTAAATTTAATTATGTTTGAGTTAAGTTTGAGTATGCTAGAGTTAAGTTTGAGTTGGGTCAAGTTTAAGTTAAGCTAATTCTCAATTTTAACCTAAATCGACATCTCACCCTTTTCTAAATTTTTAAACAGGGACTCTTCTGTATGTTGTGAGATGACTATTAATTTTATTTTTATTGATTTAATTTGAAATCCTTTACATTTGAGTTAGACTTAGATTTAACAGTTAGTCAGTTAAATATCCATTTCGATAATCTGCTTCTAGGCTGTGATGAGGCAGAGCAACGACCACTTCTAGACAAAATCTTTTAAGGAAATTAAATATTTAACTTTCTTTCTGAAAATGCTTGGTCTAATTAGTTATGTCAATTATGCTTAAGTCCTTATCTAACCATCCTAATCTAGGCAGAAATAAGAAAAGCAGTAAATCAAGCAATCAAGCAAATTTATCTAATAATAAAGATGATCTTCCTATTGACTCCCTAGGAATATAAACGAGCTGAACCGAGCCGAACAATATTAAGCTCAAGTTCGACTCGTTTAAGTTATATTTGGGCTCGAGCTCGACTCGAGCTCGAATCGAACTTTTATCACAAGGCTTGAGCTCGGCTCGTTTTGGAATTACTAAGCTCGCGAACAGTTCGAGCTCGGCCCGTTATTAGCTTGATTATCATAGTTAATAAGCCTAATTCGTTAAGCGAGCTCGAACTCGTTTTCGGGCTTATTTTAAGACTTGTTTTAAGGCTCGTTTTGTAGATTTGTTAAACGAGCTCGAAAAATCATTTGAATAAATATTCAACAAACATAACAACTAAAATAATATAAACTCAACACATCAACATCCCAAACTGCTATATTAAACTTCCAAACTCAACACATTATTGAACATGTTCACAAGCCCTTTAATTGAGCCGAGCTCGAGCCTGAGTTCATGAGCTTATAAATGAACACGTTCTCGAGCCCTTTAAACGGGTCGAGTTTGAGCCTGATTTCACGAGCCTATAAACGAATATGTTCTGAGCTCTTTAAACGAGCCAAGCTCGAGCCCTTTAAATGAGTCGAGCTCAAGTCCGAGCTCACAAGCCTATAAATGAATATGTTCGTGAACTCACGAGCTGAATATCCTTAAGCTTGAGCTTCGCTTGATAAAACTGTCGTCTGTCGAACTCAAAATTGAGCTCGGCTCGATAAAACTGTCGAGCTCGAAATTGAGCTCGAGCTCGGTTTGATAAGTTAAACAAATGAACTTGAATGAACTTTTTATCGAATCGAGCTCCGAATAACTTGCGAACCATTTATTTCATTGGCATCCCTATCCTGAGCCATTACATAGTGCCTCTTCTCGTCTTAGGCACTTGGGATTTGTGTAGCCTTATGTAGTTATTCATTTCCTGTGTATCTTAAACTCCGGTTTATCCCAACTACTAGAGTCCCGATATGTCGAGCTGAAATTCGATAGGTTATGTTTTAAGTTATTTGAGGAAATAACTTGATATAGTTTTTTGGGTGATAACTCAAAAAGGATTTTGTTACAAATAATCAAAGGTTTTCAAGGTCCAATCATGGTCATTTTCTAGTTTTACCTCAATTAAACTTGTGAATAGATGGGTAAATTTGTGAATCGATTGGTAAATTTGTCAATTTATGATCATATAATATTTTACCAATTGATTGCTATAGTGGTAATAATAACTCGATTGGAAACCGGCTGAAAAAAATTAATGTGCTGAAAAAAATTAATGTTCTAAATATAATGAGTCAAATTTATGTTTAAGGGTATACATTTATTATAGAGACCTAGATGAGTTCAAAGTTCTTGGTTTGAAGTGATTAAGAATTCTCTAGATGGTACAATAATTCTAAGAATATTGATTGCTTGGATGTGTCTCCGTAAGTACTTTCTGATTTATCCTAGTGGAGTGGCCAGTGGGAAACTTTTGTAGTGCTGAGTTAGTAGATTAGTCGGTTCAAAGAGTTAGATATCTGAATTATTAAAAAAATTTGATATTTTCAACTCATTTTCATTATGAAAATTTTTATCAAATGTTCATTATTTATTATAAGTGTTACGTTGATGATACTTACTAACTGATATAACAAATAATTTTTCAAGACTCTTCTCTTCAATATCGATGTGATATATTATATTGAGAGTATTTATTTATTTTTTTAACTTGTTTCGAATCAAGTTATTATTACCAATTAATTACTATAATATAACATAATCAATTGGTGAAATGTATTCACGACCGTAAAAATATTCCGAATCAATTGGTTGATTTACTAATCGATTACTATAGAGTTACAATCAATTGGTAATAGTTATTTGATTAGAAACAAGTTTAAAAAAATTACTATTATGAATATTATATGCCAAATTAATATTTAAGGGTATAAATGTATTAAAGAGATTTAGACGAGTATAAAAATTTTAATTTGAAGTGATTCTAAATTCTCTAGATTAATCAATTATTTTTAGATAAAATTGACTAATGAATTTAAAAAAGTTCACATCACTTCAAGCTATTATTTTTTTTTTACTCTTTTAAATATTTTTAATATCTATATTCTTAAATATTAATTTAATATATTGTATTGAAAATAATAATTTTTTAATTTACTTATGATAGTTAACCATCGACAATTGATCGATGAAAGGTTATATGGCCACGTAATAAATCGATGGCTACACAATTTCGAATGGAAATAATAAGTAGAAGGGAAAATGCCCACGTGATTTTATCATTGTTTCAAATATAAGATTTAGATATTCCTGAACTTCTCGCGCGCGCGAAAAAAAAAAACAGCATGGCGGGAACGGGAGCGTTACCGCCAATCCTCAGCCCTAGTTTCCGGCGTCTACATCTCACCAATCGCAGCCCCAAAGCTAGAATTCCTCCTCCGCTCTTTCTCTCGACAATGGTCTCCTCTGATTCCATTGACGGCGGCAGCTCGGGTGCCAATGGGATCCGGCGCCCTCTCTTCCGCGTCAAGAAGCTGTCCCAAAATGCCGTCTTGCCTTCGCGAGCTTCCCTGCTCTCCGCCGGCTACGACCTCTCCAGGTACCGAAAAGTTTTCTCCGATGCGTTCGTACCTCTTGGGCGAAGCCGATCGAGCATCATATTGCTTTTCATTCTCGATGCAGTGCTGCGGCAGTGGTCGTGCCCGCCCGTGGCAAAGCCCTAATCCCCACCGATCTCAGCATCGCCATTCCCGATGGCGTCTACGCCCGCATCGGTAACATCACCGCCCCACCTGTTCGATGGAATGCCCATGTGGAAGTTTTACTTACCAATAGCAATTTGGAAATGCTAATGTTGTAGCTCCGAGATCGGGCCTGGCGTGGAAATACTCGATTGACGTAGGTGCCGGCGTGGTCGATGCGGACTACCGCGGGCCCGTGGGTGTCATACTGTTCAACCACTCTGACGCGGACTTCGAGGTGAAGCCCGGGGATCGGATTGCTCAGCTGATACTCGAGAGGATCATGACGCCAGAAGTGATCGAGGCTCTCGACTTGGACTCCACTGCCAGGGGCGACGGCGGGTTCGGATCAACAGGTGCGTGATGGGATTAAACTCGGCTCGCCTTCTCTGTTCATCATGCTGAGGAACATCGTCTCTGCAAGTTAACTTCTTGCCTGCTTTGTTTGTGAAATCCTTGGTCTTTTAATTCCATTAAATGTAGCATTTAGGCGGTTGTTGAATTATGTTCATGTCTAATGACAGATGTTTTCTCATGTGGTGTTCCTACGACAATACGCTAATTTTAGTTTAAAAAATGTCTACTTGGGTTGCAATTAGTTGATATCAATTTGCAATATAGTAAATAGGTACATAGTTGATATTGACACAGCTCTCTTGGTGCTTTATCATCACTTCGATCATTGTTAAATCTCATTTGTTGAATTAAAGTTGGATAAGACCAGTTGGCTTAGAGCTAAACGTTTTATATTAATCTGATCGAGAAGCCATTATGTTGGCCAAAGTGGCTGCCAAACAATACAAAGTTTAGGTTAGTATACTTCAATATTCAAACAACTATTATGGACAGTCCATAGCAAGAAGAAAATGGCATGAACGCAACCAACCTGTGACCCACATTAGCAACAGCAAGTGAGTGAGTTCCATCAGTAAAGAATTGATTTGCTTAATTCCATTTTTTTAATCTGCATTCAGTTAGTGAAATATGGCAGCACTTTGTGACTGGTGGAGGTTATGATGTCACTTAATTGTTCTGTCCAATTAGCACATGAATGGCCACTTTTATGTTTCATCAAATCCAAGTAAACATCTAACTTTCAGTCCTCACTGAGTTCATGCATGCATCAGAAGTGAGAACATGCCAAGCTCATTGAAAGTCCACAGACATTGGCAGGGATTTGGTTGGGGCACTAGAGTGGTGGGGTTTGCTACTAGTTAGGGTTCTAACCTAAATTTGATTTTTTTTTTCCGGCCATGTATCAGTTAACTCTGACACGGATCTGATTTGCTCCATTCGGAAGGAAAGATGAATTTCAAGGAGCTCCATATTTCTTGGGTTTCGAAGGAGAAACACTTTATCCCTCATCAACAATTGGCGTGATAACAATAAAGATCTCATATGATAGATGTTTATTATTTGATTTGATATAGAATAAATAGTAGTTTGACAAGGCTTGAGTGATTGATTATTCATAGATATGGCAATTTAGTTCGTGTCCATTATTCTAGTTACATCTGGAATTATTTCTTTCTTAAATAAAATACAAATTTATATTTTAATTTCTCCTCCTAATATTATTATATAGATGAATATGATTCGGTTATCTAAATGTACATAGAGAGACCATATTTTTTTTTGTATTTATAATTGTAAACGATCGAATTAGTAATTTTATTGGGCAAAAAAGAAAAAAAAAAAGAAGTGGGAAGGCTTGTGGAATGCCCAGAACAATACAAGGGGCAGCTTGCCACGTCACTTCTGTCGATACAGCAACGCATGCGTACGAGATTACTTAAAACAGGTTGTTAATTCTTTTGCATGACATCCGATCTGATTGAATGGGAAGGAGGCTGGTAATTTCTGTCTCGATTTTATTTTCTTTCTTTAATTTTTTTTAATGGAAGACGAGTCGATTACGGCGACATGTTGACGAGGACGCTGCCAGTTTTGCAGCAGTGGCAGACGGGGCAAGCCGCGGCCGCCGGTCCGCAGGCGGCGCAGACGCAGAGATGGCGGCAGGGCAGCAGCAGCACCGCCGGTTCCCTCTCGCCGCACGAGCGGCACACTAGCCTCCTTCCCTCCGCCGGGTTGCCGCCTTCGCAGCAGGACTCGGCGTCGTCGGCGGCCGCCTGGGTTTGGGCCTCCGCGGCCGCCGCCAGCGCCTGCTCGAGGTTGGCTCGCAGCGCGTGGGCTGCTGCTTCGCTGCTCCGGGCCAGCTCCCTCCACATCTGGTTCTCCACGCAGAGACTCCGCACGCGCTCCTCCAGCGCCAAGTTCAGGTACCTCACCCTCTCCATCTCCTCTTCCTTCGCCTTCAGCCGCTTCGACAAGCCTTCCTCCACCGCCGCCAGGATCCGATTCAGGAACCGCTTCAGCTTCTCGACCAGTTCCATCCTCACCTTCTCCACCTGTTACACAACCAATAAAAATATCGTTTTCCCCCCTCTCCTGATTCCAAAACATTAAATTTCCAATTTCAACAAGCAATTACATGTTGGAGGATGAGGCGATCGACGTGGAACATCTGCTGCTGGACGAGGGAGGACAAGTCCTCGCCGAGGAAGGAGAGCGTGTTATCGGACAACTCTCGCGGCCGCTTCCTGGAAGCCTCGGGGAGGTTGTTGAAAGTGAGGCCGCTCTCGGAGGTGGAGGCTGCGGCGGCCGTCTTCGCCATTGGAGCAGCAAAGGGAAGCAAGGTTCCAGCGGCGAATCCCAATTGCATGTCGTGGACGGCGGATCGATCCTGACGACTGCCGCCGACAAACTCCCTGCAAAAGCTTGAATCAGTTGGAGAAGAGATGGCAACAGAGAGATCAGGTACGGAGATCTAACCACCCGTTTCTGATGAGCTGGGAAGGGAAGAGATCAAGACTATGCGCTTCGACAGACATGAGAGGCGGGGTTATAAGTCGTGACGCTGTCTGTTGGAAGGGTAGAAAGGAGAGAAAAGAAGCAGGGCGAGGAATGAGGTGGTGCATGCAATTGAGATGGGTGGGTGGGGGAAGGCATGGGGGGTTTATTCAGGGTTTGGTTTAGGGTTAAGGAGGGTTAAGAAAGGTCAAGTGCTAAATAATCCTTGATCACTTGAGCTTCATCTTGGATGTGTCCCAAGGTTTCCCAAGAATCAGATGCTGCAGTGGTCATTGCCCTACCAGTGGTGGCCTTTTAGTAAAGCTATAAGATAGCTATCGATGGATTAAGAGAGGCTTCCTGCTCTTCAAGAAATAGCTACTGATGTGTGTCAGAGCAGCTTATACAGCAGCATCATGGGGAGAATACAAACTGAGTCGGACATCAATGTCAAACTCCAACTCAGTGGTCCTTAGATTTAAATACAAGGCATCAGGAATTGGGGCCAACCGGTCATGCTTAGCATGTAGATTATCCTGCACTTTTTTAGCCTTTCACACTAAGAAATGCACTATGGATCAGCCACCCTCACCGCCTCATGATTCAAAGCAATTAAAGGCCATTAAGAAGCATTTTGGAGTTTGGCCACCTACAGTGCCCTCCACTCTCGTCTATAGAATCGCTTTCGCATTCACTCAAGTCAGCGAGCCAAGGGAAAAGAAAGAAATGGGCATCAAGGATGGATAGATAGCATAATAATGGATAGATAGGGATGGATGTGATTCCAGCCCTGTGTTGCACCATTCCATGCCTCCATTATTGCCTCCATCGACCCAACTAACAGGGGAGGGAAAGCAAGGGGTGGAACTGGGAGGTGGAGCACGAGTAAACAGACCTTAGAGATGAAATTAGTTAATGATTTCTCATCCGTCTTCATAAAGCTTAACTAAGATTTGGTGGTCTACTTTATTGTCCACATCCATCCAACTCTTGACCATCCAAAGAACCTCGTGGAAAGTGAGCTGATGCCTGACCCTTTTCCTTCAGCTCAACCCATCCGACTCAAAGATGAGTGCCCCAGCAAATGTGTCCCACCCTTCTCTCCTCTCCTCTCTCCCTTGCTTCACTTTTCTCATGTGTGCTTACTTTCACGTTGGCTAGCTTTTGGCAGGTTCCGTATGTTGAAAGCCAAGGTGGTACCATGCTCTGAACAAAAGGCGCATCAAAAGAGGGAGTCAAGTTCTCAACATGCACAAGGCCAAAGCAAGCTCGTTGTTGGCCAGGGTAGGGCAGGTGCCGTGCCACCACTGACCTGCAAGCCTTTGTCTCCCAGCCAGCCCCATAATTATTTCGTGAGATGGGAACATGCTTTGCTTGCGCACTTGTGTTCATGAGCTTTGCTTGGAAACCATTCCCTCTTGTATAAAGAAAAGAAAAGAGGAAGAGAAAAAGATGCATCATTGTCGAGAAGAAACTTGTGTGGGGTTCACATGTCATGCATGGCAACTATCCCACAATGGCCTAACGACAAGCAAAGTCCAGAGGATAAAGAATGGTGATCGTTCCCCAATATCCATCACAAGCTTCCATCAACAGTGGTAAGCTTCGGTCCTCAAAGTGTGCAATTAGATGTGGCCGCCCCAACTGCATTGCGAGCTGTTAAGAGTTAAGACACAGCTCGGCATGCTTTTGCTGATGTTTTGGTAGCAGAAGGGTGACATATGAGATGACTGAAGGATCAAAATGCAGATTACTCACAACAGTTGACAGTGACGGGCAGAAATTGAAAACGAAAGCAAGTTTGTTTCCTGTGAAGATATTGGAACATGGCAGAACAAGAGTGCGTTCCAACTTGGATACTAAATCAGAATATCATTTAGCCATTTAACTTCAGCTACCATATAACTTTTAACTCGAGCATGAGAATTTCATAGGGTTTAAGCTCAGCAGATCACTCGAAGAATCTGAAACGCTAGACATCTGGCCACTTTGATGGGCCATAAATTCAGTGGGAGGAGCAGCACCATTCGATGATCAATATGCGAGATTGTTCTTTATCTCTCTTCGTTTCTAATCATGAACTCTCATTCTGTGTGAGCACCAAATTCTTCATGTGTGCTTTTATTAGATGTAATCCTGTTTGAAATGGGAAAAGGTGGTAAATTGGGTAAGTGATTCTAGTATTGACCATGCGAAGAATGTGAGCCGGAGGTAAAAGGCACGCCAAGCAATCCTGTGTGTCAAAAACAGAAAGTAGAGTAAAAAAGTGTCAGCAATTGGGCTAGAGAGGAGTTTTTGATGTAGATATTTTGACGCTCAAGTAAAACATATCGTCTAGAGAAAATGTAATGAACAGTGGAATTTGAGTGTCTTTAGTTGTGTAGCATTGTATCTAGGTATCTGCTTCTTCTGTATATGGAGATCTTCTTTTATAGTGTTAATTTTATTCTCTATATGACTTTTGAAACATTGCCAAAAAAAAAGAATGATCCTTTTGACATTTTTTCAAAAATAGACTGATCTTGTTGGGAATTTGAGAAGACAGAACTGTCGATGTGACGTGTCTAACATATTAACTGCATCTCCATGACTCGGATGATGAGCTGTCTTCTGTGTTGACCAAGTCATCAGAGATCCTCTGGTCAATAGTACATGTAGCCAGCGATCGGGTTGCCCCGATCCCTGATACCTTGATGCTCGAGGTAGGTCTTTTGAATATATGAGTAGCCGTATAATAGTAAAGAAATGAAATGCACAAATAATGAGTACGAGAACGTACCCTGGCTCCGGGGGGCGCCTTCTGGTGGACCGATGATCTGGTCATAACGCTTGGCCCGTCGTAGCGGGTAGAGATGATAAGCTGCTTCAAGTTAGCTTCTTTCGATATAAAATATAATGACAAATATGAATATCAGATATAAAAAGGGGAGCGATAACCTCTCTGTACCTTGGCCTGCAGGGGCGGGACTTTCTATAGCCTGAGGAATCGAATCATATGGAGAACTGAGTCGACATAGAACTGGGGGTGATGCAAGTCGGAGGTCCCACAGAGCTAAGGAGCAGGAACACATCAACGGCTCGAAGGCTGAAATCATATCAGCTCGTAGGTCGGACACCATATTGGCTCGCAGGCCGGACACCATATCAGCTCGCAGGCCGAAGTAGATAAATCATATGAAACCTAAGCCTTTAAGCTGAAACTACCCGGAGGTCGACGACTGTGGATGAGGAGGCGACGACTACCGCTGGAGGTGGCTGTGGTAGTCCTTGGAGATGATGGTAGCGATGGCCGCCAAAAGGCGGCGAGGTGGTGGCCGCTAGAGGTGGCCGTGGCGGTGGCCGTCTGAGGCGGCTGCGATGGTGGTCGCCGGCGGCAGCAGCGACAACTGCTGGATGCGACCACGATGTTCCTCGGCGGCGTCAGCACCAAAGGGAGGGGGAGGAGACGAGGAAGAGGAGAAGAGGAGGCGCGACGGCTGGCTGTCGAAGGTGGGAGGCGACGGTGAGACGTGTCTCGGTGGTTGGCTGCGATGGCAGCCACTGGATGCTGCGGCGAACATCGGCTGGGAGAGGAAGAGAGGAGAGGCGGTGACTGGAAGAAGAAAACGAAGGGATCAGAGTAGTAGGCGGCCAGCGTCGTCGTCGGCAAGCACTGTGAGGAGGAAGAAGACCCTCCTCTTCTTGGCGTTGGAAACCACAACACGAACTAGCCCCCTTTGTGAACAATGCTTCCTCCCCTTCTTATGCCCTAAATAGTGAAAGGATCATATTGCCCCTCCCCTTTCTTCTAACTCCCTCTCTATCCTTAAGTCATATCTATATCATAAGCCTCCCCTTCAAGTCTAGTCGAAGGAGGCGTAAGTCCGACTGACTAGACCAAGGCTAAAACAGAATCGCTACCGAATGCGAAATCAGATCATTGAGCTCGTCTTATCACATCGAACGAGTAGCTGTGGCGATGCCAAGAAAGTGACTCAAGTAGTATCGAGCGAGCGACGAGAAATAGTGCGGTCCAGGCAACGGAGATAATGCTAATCAGGTATCAAGATGGGAGATCGAGCCGAGCACGCGATCGAGAAGATGCCGATCAGGCAATCGAAAAATTGCGAACTGGGTAATCGAGAGAGCGTTGCGCAAGAGATGGTAGCGATGCCGAGCGAACTACGAGAAATAATACCAAGTCGACAACCGGACCGATGTCGAGCGAATCGCAAAACGTGAAGCGAGCGACAAGGAATATGATAGTCGACCGAGCGACACATGGGATGTCGAGCAGACCGAGTGATCGAACGATGCCGAGCACGTGACCACGAAGATGTTGACCGGGTGATCGTAAGGATGTTGATCAGGTGGATAGACGTCGGGCGGACGATGTCGAGCGTGCAACTGAGAAGATGTCGACCAGGTGATCGGAAGGATGTCCGACGATACAAGCGAATAGCTAAGCGAACGGCTGAGTGAGGGATTGGGCGGCCACGAAAGTATCGCTTGAGCGGCAGAGAGAATGTCCACCTGTTGATCGTAAAATGCTGACCAGGCCATTTTGAGAATGTTGATCGTTTAACCGAGTTATTCAAACGTGTGGCCGAGCGATCGACCAAGCGATACCGGTCGGACGGTTACGACAGTGCTGACCGAGCAACTCGGAGAATGCCGATAGGGTGATCGTAAAATGACGATCGGATTACTGTAAAATGCGACCGGGTGACCTAAAAATGTTAACCAGGTGACCATAAAATCCTGACCGGGCGAGCGAGCGGGCGAATGCCAAGTGAGCGCTTGGACAAATACCGAGTGAGAGGCGAAGCAGCGCTGGGCAGGAGTGGAGCCCAAAAACTGAGCGGGAGCATAGCCCGTGAAATCGAATGCACACGGAGACGAAAGTCGAACGGGCGCATCGCACTTGAACTGAACTGGAGTGTAGCCCTCGAGTTGAAGGCGCATAGAAGCTAAAGTCGTGAGCCGAACGGGCGTATAGTCTATGAGAAGACGGGACCCGAAACCAGGGGAGATACTCTTGTCCGCGACCATCGGAGATAGCTCGACCCCGAACGGGGGAGATAAGATGCTCTTATAAGCTGGTCTGTGGCCAGTGAGAAGCGCTCGACCCCGAACGGGGGAAATAAAAAATCTGATATGCTGACCCGCGACTAGTGAAGATCGCTCAATCCCGAACGGGGGAGATAGATGCTCTGATAAGTTGGGAGTTGACTAGTGATAATCACTCGATCCCGAACGGGGGAGATAGATGCTCTGATAAGCTGGGAGTTGACTAGTGATAATCACTCGACCCCGAATGGGGGAGATAGATGCTCTGATAAGCTGGTTCGTGACTAGTGAAGGCCGCTCTGTTTGCAGGCAATTCACCCTCCTCTTGCCGGTCCCGCTGCGCCAACAAGTGGTATCCGCAGCCTCAGAAGGACTAACCGCCCACCGAAGCACAAAGATCGAGACGATGGCTGGCGTGAACATTTATCCCCCAAAGTTTGACGAAGATTTCGCTACATGGAAGCGAAAAATGGAGGTATTTTTTTAAACGAACTTTGATATTTTAATTATTATGAAATATGGTTTTTCAGCTCCAAAGGATAAAGAAGAATACCAATGGACGAAGAAGGAGCAAGCGGATTTAGTGGCCAACGGAAAGGTGAAATTCCACCTGCTCAGCGTCCTGCCACCCCAAGAGGTAAGTCGGATCGGAAGCTACGACTCCGCCAAAGACCTCTGGGAAAAATTCCTGGAGCTCCACGAAGGCACCTC
>JBBMJZ010000060.1:14813633-14841938 GCA_037833815.1 Zingiber zerumbet
CGCTCACATAGGTGATTTCGGCCATCCGGAATAGGGCTCACCTGAACCTAGTTCCCGACCTTCTCTTCGAGCAGTCGTCCGTCCTGGCTTTATGTCCCTCGAACATCATACACGTTCTTCTCGCCCACCGGTGTACTCTTCCGCAGCTCTCTCGTCCTTCGGACGCACTGAGTCTGTCGGCTCCATTCCCGTGTCGTCTTTCTTGCTAGCTGCGTCTTCTGCTCGACTTCCTGCGCTCCTAAGCTCCTGCACACTTAGACACAAGGATTAAAACAAACAGGACATAACTTGAACTTGGTTGCTCACATCAAAACAACCACGGGGTCCAACAATCTCCCCCTTTTTGATATGCATCAACCCAAATTCAAGTTAGGGTTAAACAAACAGATAGTAATTTAAAGAAATTACTAAACTAACATTATAAGCATAAATTTGTATTCAGAATAAATTGCAACATCAAATTTTAGTACCAATTGTTTGAAAAGAATATTGAAAATATTTTTAACTCCCCCTAAACTTGTACCTTTCCTCCCCCTTTGATCACAGCAAAAAAAATGGGGTACAAAAACATTTTCAAAATAAAATCTAAATTTCCAACCAATTTCAAAACATTTTCTAAGTCTTTTTGAACGAAATTTTTGAAGTAAAATTTAATGAAGACAATTTTTCTGAAAGAATGTGTAATTTTGGTACTTTATAACTTTAGAAGACTTTTTAACTTAATCAAAAATAGTTTTAAAGATTTTATAAAATAATTTCTAATTTCAGAATTTATTTTAACTTAGATAAAAATACTATTTGAGAATTTTTTTAAAAATTTCTAAGTATTTTTCAAAATCCAAGTGCAGCATTTTCTAAAATGATTAAAAAATATTTAAATAACTTTTTAAAGTATTATTTTATTCTAATTTTAATGCTTTTACCAGAAAGTTAACTAAACATTTTATTTCGATACTTCGGCTTCTAGGTAGTGGCGAGACACTAGGCCTTCTTGGTTATTGGAGCAACAACCACTTCCTTAGACAAAACCTTCATAAAGAAACTCATTGTTTAATTTTCTCGCTGTAAGCTTTAACCTTTTTTTTTTTTAAAAAAAATTAAACTAGAAAAGATTTTAGAACCTAGTAAAGGTTCCTTCCTACATGGTTGGTTAAAAACTTAGGGGGTACATACTCTTTAGGTATTCTTCTAAGTTGACCGTGATGTTTTCTTATATACCAATTTAATTTTCTGTAGACTTTAATTTTTGAAAACCATTTGTTTTTAAACATGCAGCAGTTTTCAAATTTTCAATCTGTAGTTTCAAACTGTCATTTTCTATTTTTAGTTTGTTAAATAACTCTAGGGGGCATGGTTTTTCTAATTTTAATTTCAATTTAGCATTTTCTTTTTCTAATATTGATATATCTTTAGTAAGCATTTTGATAAATTTAAAGGACTGAGTGGGAGTGAGATCACGTACCTTACTTACCTGACTTGGTGATGCTCTCCCTTCATCGTAGCTTTCTTCTTCTGATTATCCCCCTTGATCAATGCTCATCTCTGAGTTCGAGTCATCTTCAAAGAGATGGTTGGCCACCAGTGCTAGTCCCGAGAAGACTTTGGCTTCTAACTTGGAGGATGAATCGTCCCAAGTAGCCTTCAGACTCTTGCATGTAGAGGACGTCGGTTGTTGAGGTTGCTCCTTGTGCCTTTTCTTCAACTTGGGGCAGTCATCCTTGATGTGCCCTTCCTTGTTGCAGTTGTCGCATCGTACCATCCTTTTGTTGCGTTGATGCTTCCTGGACTGTGATTTACATTTATTATATTTAAGAAATTTATTAAAACGTCTTACTAGTGGGGCCACTTTGATTTCATCGATCGATGCTTTGGAGTCGAGATCGTCCTTTTCGGCTTGTAGGGCAATGTTGAGGTTCGTCTTCTCTATCGGTTTCTCTGCAAGTCGAGATTCGTGAAGTTCGAATGTTGAAAATAAGTTTTCTAAACTACTTACCTCAAAGTCCTTAGAGATGTAGTATGCATCTACTAAGGACGCTCATTCAGGAGTTCTGGGGAATGCATTGAGCGCATATCGGATGGAATCTCGGTTCGTTACTGATTCGCACAGATTCATCAGTTGCGTTATCAACTCCTTGATTCTTGCTTGGAGTAGCGCTACCTTCTCGCCGTTGTTCATCCGGAGGTTTGTTAGTTGTGTCCGGAAGATGTCGCGCCTCCGAGCTTTGCTTCTGAGGTGCCTTTGTGGAGCTCTAGGAATTTCTCCCAAAGGTCTTTTGCAGAGTCGTAGCTTCCGATTCGACTTACCTCCTGGGGTGGCAGGACGCTGAGCAGGTGGAATTCCGCCTTACCGTTAGCCACGAAATCGACTTGCTCCTTCTTCGTCCAGTTGTACTCTTCTTTGTCTTTTGGCGCTGCATATCCATATTTCATTATTAAAAATATATCAAATTCAGTTTTAAAAAATACCTCCATTTTTCGCTTCCATGTAGCGAAATCTTCGTCGAACTTCGGGGGATGTATGTTCACTTCGGTCATCGTCTTGATCATTGTGCTTCAGTCGACGGTTAGTCCTTCTGAGGCAACCTGGCTCTGATACTAATTGTAGGTGCAGTGGAGTCCGGCAAGAGGGGGGTGAATTGCTTCTGAAAAAAATAAAACTATACCCTCCTCAGATTATTCAACTCAAAAGTGCAATAGCAATAAAAATAATAAAGCAATAAAACTAAACAAAAAGTACAGAGAAGACCGGGAGTTAACCTGGTTACAACCAAGGAGGTTGTTAGTCCAAGGCAATGAAAGAGCACACTAAAAGATCTCCTTTGTTGAAGGCGGAGAAGCCTTTTACACACTAACAGCTCAGAACTATTGCTAGGAAGTTGTTACAGAGTTGAATGAAGAATTGATGTTAAATTCCTAGCTCCAGGGGCCTTTAAATAGCCTCTGGAAATTCTATCTTGGAGGTCCAAGGCGCCTCCAAGGCGTGGATAGATAAAACTCTATCCTGTGCTCGAAACGGTCATTTTGACCGGTCGGAGGCGCCTCCAACAAGACTGAAGGCGCCTCCAATGTTGTTTGAGGCGCCTGCAGCACTGGTTTGAGGCGCCTTGAGCTTCACTTTCAGCTCACTTTCTCCTTCGCTTTGACTTTCGAAGCTCCGTTCTTTTGGATGATTTCGGCCAACCGAAATAGGGCTCACCCGAACCCAATTTCCGGCCTTCTCCTCGAGCAGCCTTCCGTCCCGGCTTAACGTCCCTCGAACGCTGCGCACGTTCTTCACGCCCACCGAAGTACTCTTCTGCATCTCTCTCGTCCTTCGGACGCACCGAGCGCGTCGACTCCCTTCCCGTGTTGTCCTTCTCGCTAGCTGCGTCTTTCGCTCGACTTCCTGCGCTCCTAAGCTCCTACACACTCAGACAGGGATCAAACACAAAGCAGGACCTAACCAACTTGGTTAATCACATCAAAACTACCACGCACAAGATAACTTTGAAGATATTCAAGCAAGTCTGTCTCCTAGCAAGACTAGAATACCCAACCTGGCTAGGGCACATGCAAAGCAGCGAACCGGCAGTGCGCGGGACACTGTCCATGTGCAAGTCTGCAGGAGGAGCTGCAGCGCAGGGCTGCCCAAGCCCAATTCTTACAGGAGGAAGACTTGGCAAACCAGCAAGTGTGGCATGGGCGCAAGCCATACTAAGCAGAGGATTGGCAGTGCACTGGGCACGTTCCAAGCCCAAGTTTACAAGAGGCGGACTTGGCAGTAAAGCGGGTGTGGCAAGTATGCAACATATGCCAAGCAGCAAAGGCGGACAGATGGACTTGTCCGTTGTGCGAGCAGATGGACTTGCTCGTGTTGCCGAAGGAGCAGACAGACGGGACTTGTTTGTGGCAACGAATGTGCGGGCAGACGGACTTGCTCGTGGCAACAAGGAAACGAACAGACGAGACTTGTTCGTGGTGTCAAAAAGACGGAGCTGTGAACCGAGCACTTGGCATGCAAACGGACTTTGGCGCAGGGCCAAAGAAGCGGAGCCATGGAGAACGCGAACATATGAACTTGTTCGTGGTGCGGACAGATGGACTGCCCATGGTGCCAAAGATGGACAGATGGACTTGTCCGTGGTGCCGAAGAAACGAAACTGTTGTGCGAACACTGGGCAGACAGATGGACTGTTCGTGGGTGCCAATGAAGCCAGGACGTGGTCAAGCACAAGGGATAGATTGTGGTTGAGTTCATTAACACCAGAAGTGAAGCTGCCATGCGACAACTACTCGGCGCCCGTGACTTAGAACCATGTCAGGATTAGGAGGGGTAATGTTAGAATTTTAATCCGGACATGATAAGTATTGACTATATTTTCTTTTATTTTTCTTGCATTAGTGGTGATAAGGTTTCCTAGTTTTAAGGGATAAAATAATTGAATTAGTCTTCCTAATTTTAAGGGATAGAATTTTGGAATTAGTCTTAGTTTTGTGATGTTATATAAAGGGTGGTAGAGGCATGTAGAATGCATCTCATTTTGTAAGGTTTCTTTCCTAAGTGAAGCTCCTATTTGTCCTACTTTCTTTGTTTCTTCCTGTGTGTTTCTTTTGTGTGCTATCCTATCTGATTCTGTGCCAACAGACATCACAGGGAAGATTCCTTTATTTCTTTGACAACTGTCACAGAAAATGTCAAAAAAGAATATTAAGTCATTGGGTTGATGAACCCCTAATATGCTTTGCTTGCAGGCCGATTGAGTCCCCTTGATAGCCTGATCAACTCTTGTTGTAGGCATGGTCGGGTTGGATAAAGGATGGATGTCATGCTTAAGGACTCGGCTTGCACTCGACCTCTACATTTGGATAAAGAGTTCGGTCTGGTTAGGTGATGTGTCTAGCATGTCCGATCAGGCCTTCGGTCTGATTGGCTAGAGCACTTGGTGGGGACACTTGACTCATCTCTAAATGACCCTAATACAACTCGAGGTTTCATTGACTTTGAGGGACTCAGGATCCGATTATACCAACTATCTGATTGGCCAGACCAATTGGCCAAGCCAAATGATCCTACTAACTCCGAGTGTTAACTCCTTCTTAACTTTAACTACTACGTCATTCTTAACTTTGATCCCGACCTAGGGACCTACTTGACCTGGGACCTACCTTATTAGTTGAATCACTGGATAATGAACTTTCTTATTCTTATTCCTCTATTATACTACATCAGATCATGAAAACCTCTTTATATATAATATATAAAAAACTAAACAGCAAAAGCAAAGTGTTGTTTTAAGATGACCAACATATGGTACAACAAAAAAGTATTGAATCCAGTAGAATTGACGATAAAGACGATCATATTGTGAGTTGGGGGTGAGTGTAATTTTGATTAACTTGGTAGAATTTTAAAATTTGGTTTGGTTTATTTATAATTTTGATATATTTTTAGAAAAATCAATTAATTTGGTGATCATGTTTGAAAGTTGAGCCGATGGATGCTGGGGATGTGGCTCTCCTGCAGACTACGTGTAGACTCCGATCGGACCTGCAACCATAGCCGCGTCAGTGCCGAGCCAGGGAAGGAGTCCCTGACGTTGACCCTTTGACACTCAAGTCAGTCACCGGCGATGTGGAAGTAGCGGAGCAAGAAGGAAATCAAGTGAATACCTACGACAGTAATGCACGCATACCTACGACAAAGCTTGGACTCCCTTTATATAGAGCTCCTGTAGCCCGCGTGCACGCTTCCCAAGGTATGCACGCTTCCCAAGGCTTTCCTTGAAAAAATGTATCGATAAAGTGTCTCTGACACAATACCTTAACGAGCCGAGCATATCTCTGAAGCGACAGTGGAAGCTTCCGCCGTACGATCTTCTATCTGACCCCGCTATCGATCATGCCGCCTATAAGTGGCATTGGCTCCCAAAAGAATATCACCAGCTAGCAGTGTGTCTTTTACTGGGCCGAGCGGGACAACTGCTCGGCTCGGGCCTTCACCTTGTGCTTGGCTGATGGATTTGCTGCCTGACCGAGCGGGATAGTCGCTCTGCAGTTACTTCCACTGTGGGCATGTTGCCCGGCCGAGCGGGATAGTCGCTCGACCGTAACATTACTGCTTTTATGAGGTCTGTTCGGTCGTAACTCTGCTCTGTTGTCATTCCGAGTACTGATGTAAGGCTGAGCGTAATGGACACTCAGCCCGCTTCTGCATATACTTTGACGTTCCCCCTTTTTTGAGCGTTGAGTGCTCGGCATGTGGCCGAGCCATGAGTGATGTTGGGTCGGACCTTCTTTGTTCTTTCTCCTGGTCAAGCGACCCACTCGTTCGACCGACTGATGACATAGGGGTGTTGACCGCCTTGACTTAGACCTTCCACCGTGGCAATGCCCTTCCACAGGGTGAACCCCTCCTTATCACCGCATCACATGTCTCCTTCTCAGGTCTAGTCGAAGGAGGCTTAAGTCCGACTAATTGGACAAAAATTATCTTGTTAAGCCACGATCCCGATCGGCTGTCATCCTTCCCTAGATTATGATCTGAGTAGGGTAGCTTGTGGGCCTGCCATGTGGCCGCTCCTCGTCGGTCAACCGTAGATCTACTCCTCGAGCCGTTCGGCGAAATGCTCCTTCGGACTTGTAAATTTCTCATTTGGCCTCTCTGGATGAGCACGCCCGACAATGTGCCCAGCGATGTCATCATTTGGATTTCTGGGAAGTTGTGCAAATCTTTTCCATTAAGGCTGAGCACGCCCCATGTTTGTTAATGTCTCACATTAAATGTCGACCTGTGGGAGTGTGCCACGTGTCGCCTCTACTATCGCCGCACGCTTAACGTGACAGGCGTTGATGTGACGCTTGGTGGTTTGAATTCGGCGGTCCGATCTTTATCTCGGATTCTGCGACCTAGATCGGATGGTCCCGATTGGCCGAGCCCGAAGTTTATAAACTCACAGCTTCGGCTTCTCCCCCACACTTGCGCCTTCCTCGAGAGCTACCGGCAACTTCCCTGCTCCCATGCGATCCCTCCTCCGGTGATCTTCTATGCCCTTCTTCGGTGACTTTCTTCTCCTTTCCAGTAAGCTCTCCTTCCCATCTTATTTGCCTTTGATCTTCGACCTTTCTTTTTGTTCCAGGTGACTTTCTAGCGCCCTGTTTGTGTTTTTCGATTTCATTTCTTCCCTTGTTTCTACTCTATTGCAATGGCAAGCTCTTCACAGTCGTCAACCCCTGTTCCTGGACTCTAGTACACCACCATGGAGTCCAAGTTTGATGCGGGCGATGCTGAGAGCCTTAGAAACGCTTTTGAAATTCCTTCTGATCACGAAATCATTTTAGCTTTTTCGATCGATCGGTTAAATACTTCGTCGACCGGCACTATTTGTCTGTTCAGGGACCACTTTACCGCAAGTCTGTGGTTCCCTATCCATCCCTTCAACATCACTGTTTGTAATTACTTTCACGTTTTCCTTCCTCAACTTGTGTCGAACTCCTTTAATCTTTTATGTGGCGTCATTATCTTGTTCCGGCTGCACGACATCCCTCTCACTCCCCTGGCTTTCCATTACTTTTATTACCCCAAACAGTCTGAGCCGGGGACTTTTTTCTTTTAATCGCGGGTCGGCTTAGTTTTCTTCGATAAATGCCTACCTCCAATAAACACTAGAGAGAATACTTCTTTTTCCCGTGTCTTCCCGAGCGGTCGGGCTTCTTGACCCGCTGGCAGCTCGGATTGCCACCTCAACCCGACATGAAGCGCTTCAGGAGCCGATCGGACTATCTCCATGTAGCGTCCATGTTGGTCGGTCAGAAGTATGATATCCACAAGTTGCTACTTGAGGGTGTCTTGTACATCTTTTGCCTGAGTCCGATCTGCACTCGACTCCCAACCAGCCTAGGTATGAGGTTACTTTACGTCATTCCTTTAATTCTAACTTTTTTTTTTTTTGCCTCTTTTGCAGCCAAAGTCATGTTGAGAGCTCGTTTGGCCAGTAAGACAAAACTTAAGGACGCCGAGATCAATGCAGCGACTGCTAAGGAGCTGGAGAGCCGCGGTCTCCAGCCGGTCGACACACATGAAGAGAGCGAAGCGACTCCCGCATTAACGAGTGGCATAGAGGCCAGTCAAACGTCGAGCATCAAAGTGGTTGGAGGATCACTCCCTCCATCCGACTAGTTGCCCGTCGTCCAGACCGAGGGCTCGACATATTCCGAAGAACCACTCTCCAGGTGCAAAAGGCACCGAGCAGAGTCCTCGCACTCCACTACCTCGGCAGTAAGGGTCGCCGAACGGGTCAAAACCTCTCCCCAACTCCAATCCTCGAGGTTGCAACCACAACTTCCTCTGACTGGGCGCCCTCAGTAGCTGAGTTACCCTAGGGGGTCATCGCCGCAGAACTCATGGCCTTCCTGTCGCCACCCTCACAGCTAGTAAGGGTTCTAAGGTCCACCATCCGCTTGGCGTCTGCATCCCGAGCTACTGGTCAAGAGGCCTTGGCTCACTCATCCCCGAGTGGCCGACGATTGTCACGGCGATCCTCCATCTGCCAACAGAGGAATACAACGAGCCGAGCGCCCAGTCGCGCACCCCCGAGGACTAAATCATCATCCGAGGGCTGCTCGCCCAAGTCTGGGAGGAAGCTAGGGCCCAAGTAGCAGTGATGCCTCTAGGTGTGCTCGCCAACAGTTACACCCAAATTTTAACTGGAGTAAGTATTTTAATATAAATTCATGATTTACCTCTGATCGATGCTAACACTTGCTCGTTCGTCCGTAATATTGGGTGGAGAGTCTGGCCATGTGCCACAGGCTTGCATTTTTCGAGGAGGAATTCAAGAAGCTCAAGGTTTCGAGTGGCCTATTCTCCTCCAAGGGCCATCAACCACCGAGGTCGATAAGTTGAAGATCGACCTAGAGAATAGCAACAAGCTCCTTGAGGCCGAGTGGGCGAAGACTGCTGACCAGGAGGTGATGCGGCTCAACACTCAGGTTAACACCGTTGATAAGAAGATTGAGTCGACCACGGCGAGGAAGAACTGGGCCATCGAAGACCTTGACCTGAAGAACAAGGAGGCCCGGGTCCTCGCCAAGAAGCTCAGGGAAGCGGAGGACTTCCTAGTCGCCGACTGGGCAACTCGATTGGCTGAAGAGGCTGCGCTTCGGGGCTAGCTTGCCGCCAAGGATAAGGAGCTGAAGAAAGTGAAGGATGAGATGGCGGGCTCCCGAGCGGCAATGAAAATCTATTAAGACGCCGAGCCCAGTCATTTTGAAGTGATGAAAAAGAACTACTTCCGCTTAGACGCATTTAACGACAAAGTCGTCGATCACGCTCTTCAGCTGTTCGACCTCGCGATCGATGGGACGATCAGCCAACTCAAGGTAGACGGTCATCTACCCGCCACTTTGAAGGATAATGCCATCAGCTGGGACAAGCTGACCGACTCACTGTCTGATGATGCTCTGAACTACCTTGAGTGAGGCTGAGGGTTGTAAAATTTTTGAAGTCTTAATGCACGCTTGCCTATTCGGCAAAGCTTTTTTTGTCTTCAATATATGTATGCTCGTCCAATGGAGCTTTCCCTTTAGCATTTCTATTTTTTATCGCTTGAACGTCTATGATCCTCCCGATCAGCCATACCTTGTATGTTTATCTGGATCATTTTTGCTTTCCATGTAGTCCCTAATGGGAAATGCATCTATAGACTAGTGCTGTTGAGCAGCACATACTTAAAGTAGGTCGTTCGACATCATGATCAGGTTTAGGTCTAACGTTGCCGCTCGACAACTAATGAAGACAAATTTCCCAGGTTTAAGGTCCATGCTCGACCGTTGATCCCTGTTAACATTTTTCCAAGTCCTAAGTTTAAAATTGCCACTCGACCATTAATGAAGATAGAGATTAAAATTTCCTCCTGAGTTTTATGTCGCCGCTCGACGGTTGATGAGGACCTAAGTTTAAGGTCATCGCTCAACCGTTGGTAGAAGATTCGCGTTTAAGGTCACCGCTCGACCATTGATTGAAGACTCGCGTTTAAGGTCGTCGCTCGACCGTTGATTGAAGACTCGCATTTAAGATTACCGCTTGACCATTGAGGGAGACACGCGTTTAACATCTCCACTCGACGATTTGGTGAAGACAGGGGTTTAAGGTCGCCGCTCAACTGTTGGTGGAGACACGCGTTTAATGTTACCGCTCGACAATTTAGATATACCCGCATTTAACGTCACTTCTCGATGATTTGACGAAGACAGGGGTTTAAGGTCGCCGATCTACCATTGATGGAGACACGTGTTTAATGTTGTCGCTCGACGATTTGGTGAAGACAGGGGTTTAAGGTCGCCGTTCGATCGTTGGTGGAGGCGGGCGTTTAACGTTATCGCTCGACGATTTGATGAAGACTTGGGTTTAAGGGCACCGCTCGATCGGCAGTGGAAACACACGTTTAACATTGCCGCTCGACGATTTAACGAAGACAGAGGTTTAAGGTCGCCGCTCGACCACTGATGGAGACATGTGTTTAACGTCGCAGCTCTACGATTTAGATATATCCGCGTTTAACGTCGCCACTCGACGATTTGGTGTGCCGTTCGACACAGAGCTTAGAAACCTTGGTTGTTTTTCATTCCTATCCTGCATTCAAATAGTACATGGATGCAAAAATATATTGACTATTATATTGGCACACATCTCATTCGGCTCGGTAAGGTTGGAGATGGTTCGCACTCCATGGTCATTCGAGTCACCTTCCATCCTCATCCTCTTGATAGTAGGCACCCGAGCGGAGCTTTTCTACGACCTTGAAGGGTCTTGCCCATGGAGCTTCAAGCTTGGAGACGCCATTGACCAGCTTCACTTTCTTCTAGACGAGATCGCCGACCTAGTAGGACCTCGGGATTACTCTCCGGTTGTAGTTTTGCTTCATTCGCTACCGGTACGCTATTAGCCGAACGACCGCTCGGGCACGCGCTTCGTCCACCAAGTCCAGCTCCAAAAGCCTCCGCTCGGTATTTTCTTCATCGTAGCTCAACATCCGATCAGACTCCACTCCGACTTCTATAGGGACGGCTGCTTCGCCGTTGTACACCAGATGGAAGGGAGTGGCACCGGTGCCTTCCTTTGGAGTCGTGTGGACTGCCCACAACATGCTCGGGAGCTCGTCGACCCAACTACCTCTGATGTGGTCGAGCCGAGCGCGAAGGATTCGAAGAATCTCCCGATTGGCGACTTCTACTTGCCCATTGCTCTGAGGGTAGGCCACTGAAGTGAAGGCTTGCTGGATGTCGTATCCCTCACACTATTCTCTAAGTATTCGATCGGCGAACTACCTCCCATTGTCTGATACAAGCTTACGCGGGATGTCGAACCGGCATATAATGTGTTGCCAGATGAACTTCATGACCATTTGCTCGGTTATCCTTGCCAGCAGCTCGGCCTCTACCATTTTGAGAAGTAGTCCACCGCTATAAGCAGAAATTTCTGCTGACTAGTCGCCATGGGGAACGACCCGATGATGTCCATGCTTCATTGGTCGAACGAACAAGACACTGTGGACGCCTTCATCTTTTCGGTTGGCTGGTGCGAGAGGTTGTGGTACTTTTGGCAGGACAGACATGTGGCCACCGTTCGAGCGGCATCCTATTGGAGGGTTGGCCAAAAATATCCGGCCAGCAGTATTTTCCTCACCAGTGATCGGTCGCTCGGATGTCCTCCATAGGATCCTTGATACACCTCTCGCAAGATATATTCAGCGTCCTCTGACTCGACGCATCTGAGTAGAGACCTGGAAAAAACTTTCTTATATAACTGTTTCCCGATCAGGGTGAATCGTCCAACTCTTTTCCTCAACAAGTGCGCTTCCTCCTGATTAGATGGGGTGACTTCTGATCGTAGGAATTTTATTATAGTTGTCCTCCAGTCGCTTGGAAAAGTAATCCCTTCCATTCGATCAATGTGCGCGACCAATGACACTTATTTGATCGACTGAGATATGACGATCGACGACAACGAACTAGCTAGTTTGGCCAATTCGTCTGCGGCCTGATTCTCCGATCGGGGGATCTTCTAGATAATGATCTCCTAGAAGTTGGACTTCAATTTTTTGAAGGCTTCTACATAAACCTTGAGTTGGACGTTGCTTATCTCGAACGTCTCGGACAGCTGCTGAGCGACCAACTAAGAGTCCGAGTAGATAAGGACTTTGATGGCTCCAACATGCCGAGCGGCTTACAAGCCAGCTATTAATGCCTCGTACTCAGCTTCGTTATTGGTGGCTCTGTAGTCCAGCCGGACGGATAGCTGCATCCGGTCTTCTTGTGGTGAGATAAGCAATATGCTAATGCTGCTTCCCTGTAGAGTGGACGAACCATCCATGTATATCTTCCAAACGACTTCTTGTTCTGGACTCTACACCTCGGTGACGAAGTTTGCCAAGGTTGTGCTTTGATGGCCGTTCGGAGTTGGTACTCGATGTCAAACTCGCTGAGCTCCATCGTCCACTTAATTAGCCGTTTGGACACATCGGGATCGAGGAGGATTCTTCCCAAGGGACTGTTGGTCATCACAATTATGGAATGCGTAAGGAAGTACTGGTGAAGCCTCCGCACGGCGAGCACTAATGCATAAGCTCACTTCTCGAAACCGGTGTAGCGAGATTCAATATCTTTTAATATATAACTTAAAAAATACACAGGCTTCTCCTCGCCGTTCTGCCTAACTAGAGTCGAGCCGATCACATGCTTGGTAGATGATAGATAAATTTGGAACGGCTCACCAACAGATGACTTAGCTAGGATAGGTAGGGAGTTGAGGTACTCTTTGAACTTTTCGAATGCCCGATCGCACTCTGTGTCCCACTGGAATTTGGTGGCTCGGCGCAGAATCTTGAAGAATGACAGACTTCGATCGGATGACTTGGAGATGAATCTGGATAGTGTCATGATCCAACTGGTGAGACGTTCAGCTTCCTTCAAGTTTCGAGGCGGCGACATATCTTGTAGTGATTTCACCTTGCTTGGATTCGCCTTGATGCCCCACTTGGTGACGATATAACCTAGGAAGCGTCCACTCTTCGCGCTGAACAGATACTTACTTGAATTCAGCTTTATTCCATAGGTCCTGAGCATCTGGCAGGTCTCCTCAATATCTGCGCATATGTCAGCAGCTCGGAGGGATTTTATGAGTATATCGTCGATGTATACCTCCATATTACGGCCGATCTACCGTCGGAACACCTTATTCATCAGCCTTTGATAAGTGGCTCCGACGTTCTTGAGTCCAAATAGCATGACATTGTAGCAGTACATCCCGTCGGCCGTGATGAAGCTGACCTTCTCTTGATCCTCGAGAGCGAGCGACACTTGGTGATAATCCTCGTAGGCATCGAGCATGCATATCAGCTTGCATCCCGCGGTGGAGTCCACCATCTGGTCGATTCGCAGGAGCGGATAGAAGTCCTTCGAGCATGCCTTGTTTAAATTGTGGAAATCAATGCAGACCCACCATTTATTGCTTGGCTTGGAGATCAGCACGACGTTGGCCAGCCAGCTCGGAAATTGAACTTCTTGTATGTGGTCGGCCTCCAGCAACTTCTCTATCTCCACTCGAATTATCAGGTTCTACTCGGCGCTGAAATCCCTTTTTCGTTGTTTTACCGGATAAGCATCCGGTCGGACGTGCAGCTCATGCTGAGCCACGCTCGGGGAGATGCCGGGTAGCTCGTATGTCGACCATGCGAACACATCGTGATTTTGCTTGAGGCAAGCGACCAGCTCCTCCTTTTTCTCAACCTCCAGATCGACATCTATGAAGGTAGTTGCCTTCGGGCGGTTGGGGGTGGATCTGCACCTCCTCCTTTTCTTCATTGACTAGAGTAGGTGGTTTTTCAGAAATAGCATTTACCTCCAGCCGTGGGTTCTTCCGAGCGGCTTTAGCTTCAATCTTGACCATCTCGACGTAACAGCGCCGAGCGGCTAGCTAGTTGCCCCTGACTTCTCCCACCCGATCGTCCACTGTGAACTTTATCTTTTGGCAGTAAGTAGATACCACTGCTCGGAATTCATTGAGAGTCGGTCGACCTAAAATGACATTGTAGGTTGACGATGCATCCACCACGATGAAGTTTGTGATCCTTGTCCTTATGAGCGGCTCTTCTCCCAGTGAGATGACCAATCTTGTTTGGCCGATCGACAATATTTCATTGCCTATGAATCCGTACAGTGGGGTCGTCATTGACAGCAGCTCGCTTCGGTCGATCTGGACTGATCGAAGGTCTTTTTGAAGATTATGTTTACCGAGCTCCCTTTGTCAACAAAGATTTGGTGAATGGTATAATTTACGATCACGCTTGGATGATCAATGCATCGTCATGAGGGACCTCCACTCCCTCCAAGTCCCGGGGTCCGAAGCTGATCTCGGACCCTTCTGCCTTCTCACGGTTGCATCCCACCACGTGGATCTCTAGTTGCCATGCGTACGATTTCCTGACTCAGTTGGAGTCGCTGCTGGTTGGTCCACCAACAATTATGTTGATTTCTCCTTAGGCAACATTATTTCTGTTCTCTTCTTCCCGAGAGGAGTGCTTATCGCGACCATCCACTATTCGGGAGGGACTAGCGTTCTCCCTCTGCTGGTGCTGATGGTGTCGCTCCAGCAATCTTCTCGCGCATTCCTGCCGACCGGTGGATTGATGCCTGCATCACCGTTCAGGAGAAGGGGTTCAGCTGCGATATCCCCTTGGAGTCGATCGACTGACGATCGACGTCAGACCGCGGCAATCACACGTGTTGTGTGATGCCGACTGGTAGAAAGAACAGAACTTAGGCATCCATACCTTACCCTTTGACGCCTTTGGCCGACCGGAAACCACATGCTATACGGCATGTGCCCTCTTCTCTTGGTGTGACCGTACTCCCTCGGTCCTTGGACCTCTGGGCGGCTGATGGATGTTGGATGGTCGACGCTCGGTTGGGGCTGAGGGTTTGGTCGGCGTCTCCTTCCTCCTAGTCGCTTGGGCTTCTTCCACTTTGATATACTCGTTGACCTTCTTGAGTATATGGTCGAAGCCCCTGGATGACTTCCCGATGAGTGATCGAAGGAAGTCTCCTTTGACGAGCCCCTGTGTGAAGGCATTCATCATGATCTTGGATGAAACCGAGGGGATATCCATGGCTACCTGATTGAAACGCTGGATGTAAGCTCGAAGCGTTTCTTTTGATCCTTGTTTCAATGAGAAGAGGCTGATGCTCGTCTTCTGATAGCATCGGCCGCTGGCGAAGTGGTGCAAGAAGGTCATTCAGAAGTCCTTGAAGCTATGTATGGATCCGTCCGGCAGTCTTCAAAACTAGCGTTGTGCCGAGCCGGAAAGCGTGGTGAGGAAGACTCGGCATTTTACTCCATCCGTGTACTAGTGGAGCATGACTTCATTATCAAACCTATCTAGATGGTTGTATCGATCGGTCGTCTCGTTGTATGATCCGATTGCCAGTGGGGTGTAATGCCTGAGCAACGGATCCCTTAGGATCTCCTTAGAAAATTGTCGGTTGATTCATTCAGGCAAAGTATTGCCTCGAGGTGTTTTGCCTTTCCGTGCATCCCGAATGTGCGTGTTGTCTGAAGAAGATTCCCGTTCTTGATTTGTTTGGGCTATCTTCGAGGGAGTCTAGAACAGAGCCTGGTGGAAGGGGATTGGAGCGGGCAGCGCTTCCCCATGCATGCTCGTTGGCAATCTGTTCTGCCCCTAGATAGAGAGTTGCTTCGTTTTGTCCTCTTGTGTCGTTCCACCTCCTGCCTCTGACATCGCTTATTGCGCTTGCCGATCGGCTAGCGCCTTCTGCTGTTGCTGCTCGACTATCTTTGCTTCTCGGACTTGCATGAGCATGTCGAACTCCTCCTGAGTGAGTGTCACAGTGTGAAGTCATCCAGCATCCTCCATCTCCTCAACTCGGATGCAGGTTGCGTTCTCACAGACGGCGCCAAATATGATCCTGTCCGAAAGTTGAGGTGACAGATACTGGGGATGTGGTGCTCTTGCTGACTGCGTGTAGACTCCGATCGGATATGCAACCACAGTCGAGTCAGTGTCGAGCCAGGGAAGGGGTCCTCGGCTTTGACCTTCCGACGCTCAAGTCAGTCATCGACGATGTGGAAGCAACAGAGCAAGAAGGAAAATAAGTGAATAGTAGTAGCAACAGTAAGTGCACATACCTCCGACGAAGCTTGGACCCCCTTCATATAGAGCTTCTGTAGCGCGCGCACGCTTCCCAAAGCTTTCCCTGAAAAGACGTATTAGTAAAGTATCTCTGACACAATATCTTAAAAAGCCGAGCATATCTCTGAAGCAACAGTGGAAGCTTCCGCCGTACGATCTTCTGTCTGACCCCACCGCCAACCATACCACCTGTCAGCGGCACTGGGTCCCAAAAGAATATCACCTGCTAATGTTGTGTCTTTTACTAGGTCGAGCGGGATAGCTGCTCGGCTCAGGCCTTCACTGTGTGCTTGGCTGATAAGTCTACTAACTGGCCGAGCGGGATAGGTGCTCGACCGATACTTCCTCTGTCCTTTGATGAGCTTGCTGCCTAACCGAGCAGGATAGCCGCTCGACTGTGATATTGTTATTTCCGTATGGTTTGCTCGGTCGTGACTTTGCTTTGTTGTCCTGTCCTGCCTATTGGTGTAAGATTGAACGGGGTAGCCGCTCGACACGCTTCTGTATGTACTTGGTGTTTGCCCCTTTGTTGAACGTCGGATGCTCGACGTGTGGTCAGGCCGAAGGTGATGTCCGATCGGACCTTTCTCTTCCAGGTTGGGCGACTCGCTCGTCCGGCCGGTCAATCGTTGACCGCATTTAACTTTGACTTCCTTCGTGGCAATAACCTTCTATAGGATGGACCCCTTCTTATCACCGCATCAATAATAATAATAATAATAAACTTTAAAAAATAAAGCATTGCTCATAGTGAATCAATCCACTAATTATCGAAACAATAAAATTGCATGAATTAGACAATATAAAATATCTCGAACCCTTGTCTCATAATTTGGAAGATCAACTACAAAAACAAAACCTAAACTCTATCCATTTGTTACTCCATATCCATTTGTTACTCCATAAATCATATGCGCAATTACTGATAATCAAGTTAACTATTTGAACAGATAAAGAGTTGACCGATTTGATCTCATACAAATTTTCCCTCGACCATTAAAATAAATTTAGGAGGTGCATATAAATTATGACAGATGGTTCAACATTACAAGTGATTCAAACACTACAAACGTATGATGTCTTGCAAGAGATTAAAACCTTCATTGCATGAAAGCTTATCCTATCGTTTACCATCACATCATACCTCGGGTAGGAAGCAATGTTTTTTTTAAAGAAAAAATATAAGTATCTAACTTTTGGAATTGATTAATTCTGAAGATGACTGATCCGATCCTATAAAAATTTTCCACCGACTACTAGAATAAACAGAAGCACAGGTGGTTCATAACATGATGCCTTAGCCTCACAAATAATTCGAGAACCACGGAAATAAAATGTCCACCATAGAAATCGAACCCTCATTACATGAAACAATGTTCTGTGTTACCACCGCACCGAAGTAATATCTTTGTTGAATGTAGAAACAGTTGAAAGATCATAATCAAGAATATCAAGAGATCAACTATTGTTCTATTTTTTTTTTAATTCATTAAGAGTAGAAACATGGATATGTGTTCGTAGTTCTTACCGATACAAGTAGCCTTGCTACTTTGCGGCGAACAAATCACTTTAGTAGAGATAATTGTGAGTTCATATGCCCCTCAACTTGGGAAGAAGAAATCCAGAGAGTCGAACACTAGATTTCATGGAGATCGCATTAAATTCTCAAGGCAAACTAAACACATCCTCGTAGTAATGGCAAACCATTACTAAAAGATCGAAGGAACAAAGAAAGGACAAAGACAAATCTATCCAACACTAAAATATTATGTTTTTGGAGAGGCCACATTAAATTCTGAAGGTAAATCATATAATACACATCAAATACCTGTTAATGTCGACATATCCTACATACACCCACTATAGAAATAGCCAAGTGAACAAGATATAAACGATATGAACATTGAGATAAACAGGAGCATAATATTCACCATGTATCAACATCCATAAGAACATCTAAAAAAAGAAGATAGTAACATGCATCAAGAATTGGCAAGGCTAAATATTGTTTGAACAATAAAATAGAAGAGGAGCCATTATTCCTAGAATAGAATAAAACATTACTAAGAAAATGATTAAGGAAGAATTGCTCAATGAAATTCACTTTTCTAATTTTATTTTCTAACCGAACATAGAAACATTTCCTATGAATTCAAAAAAAATGGAGTAATTATTCCTATGAACCAAACAAACCAATGCTCGTTGAATCTTATCATAATATGGAAAAGGAATACACCAATTTAATACAAGGGTCAATGATGAAATCATTGATATACCTATAGAATGAGCGCACTAGCTTCTGTTTGTCAAATGTTATATTACAACAACACTATTCTCCTATTATTGCGGACAACTGAATCAAGAATTTGGAAGGTGCATGCAGAAAATTGTAATCGGCGCCGTACTAATCTTGTCAATTTGATAGTTACATAGAATCATCAACGGAACCATCCTGTATTTATCTAATCTAAGCCAAAAAACAAAACATCTGGATAACTCTGAAATGGTGACTGACCTCCCTTGTCCTGCTTGTTGCCAAATGCCAGCTTCTATTCTATTGCATGCAAGATTCAATTCTATTTTTCCCACTGTTCGTAGTATGTTAAGTTGATGCTATTAAAAGTCAGAATGATACAAGCAAACTAAGCTTGAGTGAGCAATCGAAGTGCGACAGAGAGGGCATTCAAGCTTTTCATTGCACCATTCCATTATGCAATTCCTACAATTGATATAGAACAATGTGAACCACCTGCTTATCAACCATCAAAATGTATAATTTTAGAGTAAATGAAGATTTAATTCTACATGAAGCTAACATTGGAGACTGACAATTGATCATTGAAGACAACCATGAAACATGACCGAAACTAGTAAAAAAGTGATGTTCTTTCATCAGGATATGATATAGGCTTGCTAAAAAGAAAACTAAGATCAACTTATCAAGGAATCATGTTCTCATGCAGTACACAGAAAACTAAATGCCCATAAGAATTTTGGAAGGCCTTCCAAGAATGAGGCCATTAGACACCAAAAAGAAAGGGGGTGCGCAGGGTATAAAACAACAAAAGAAGGGTTAGTTAAAAGTTTTGCTGAACATAGTAATCTATCTCCATCTGGTTCAAATGCTGTCCTAGAAGAAAACTACCATTAGGAAGCTTGAATCAGCTATGCCCTGTCATAGAAATCAGAACCAGAAAAAAATAGAGTAATACCAGCAGAAGACATGACCACAGGGTGTCGCTGTAGGATGTTGGCGTGAACTGAGGCAAAGGGTGCATTTACTTATGCCACCTGATGATTGAGGCTGAAAAGAAGGAAACAAGAACATTAATATCTGTTATTTCCATTCCTTCCAAGGTGCAACCAGTGTGCACAAATGTTGTTAACCATAAAAATCTTATGACTCTTTTTTTTTACTAATTCAATTACATTGTATTTAACAAAAATACCTCTGAATGAGAAAAGGAATCAGTGATAGAACTTCCTTTACTAGCATCAATATCAGGGATCAGATTGCCATCTTCATTCAGAACAGGTAAATCTCTACCTGAAATCATCAATCCATAAATTAAACGGTGATACACAGTTGCACAGATGAATAGTTAAGAAGAAGTTTAGCCCAATTGGACTACAAAACTAGCCTATCTAATCAATTAGTTGCAAGAGAAGACATTCCTTAATGCACTAGCAGAATAACCCAGTAAGAAGCTGAAATAATGACAATATTGCAAGAGAACAAAAGGAAAAAAATTAGACAAAAGTCAAAAAGGCACCCCCTTTTTACTGAATCGTACAAGGGACGCCCTATATTGATTTTTTATCAAAAGGATGCCCCATCGTGTAACATGACACAATTATCCTCCCTCATTATTATCCTATCTTCCGCCTAAATCGGGAGCATTGTAGGAACTACAAAACTGGAATTGTAGTAGCTACAATTTTATAGCTACTACAACATAAAAAAATTTTTTAAGACTAAAATTGTTTGACGCCTCTAGAAAAAATTTAAACAACATTTATTTTAGCCTGAAACCAAACTGTTACGAGTTCCACTCATAACCAGTTGTAGATTTAGCTTCAATTTGATATATTATACGTCCCATATTTTAACCCGAGTCAAAAGTTATGGCATATGAAAGTTTAGGATATAACATTCACGTTGTAGCAACTACGAAACCGTAGCTGCTACAACATGAATGTTAAACCCTAAACTTTAAGAAACCATAATTTTTTACTCGGGTTGAACCACAAGGCGCATAATATATAAAATCGAAGCTCGTTTAGAGAACCTTTTCGAAAACTCCAAACAATTTTAATCTTAAATTATTGTTTTCAATGTTGTAGCAACTATGGAACCATAGCTGCTATAACCATGTAGCAGCTATGAAACCATAGCTGCTACAACATATCAATTTAGGTGGGAAAAAATAGGAGAGATATAATAATAAGAATAAGCTGCTATGTAGTAGAGGGTAGTGGGGTAATTGTACATGGGGTGGGGTGTCAAATTAAAATAGAGCGGCATCTTGATGATTCCAAAAAACAAGGCGCCCTTTTGACTTTGCCCAAAAAAAATTAACACCTTAGAAGTGTGATAGTTCATGATGAATCTAAACATTTTTTTTTCGATCACGATGGTTTAGTTAACTACTCTAATATTGATTAAACTATTTCATCAAAATAGAATTACAGAAGAGGAGCCTTGGCGTAACGATAAAGTTGTTGCTATGTGACCAAAAGGTCATGGGTTCGAATCCTGGAAACAGCCTCTTGCAAAAAGCAGGTAAGGCTGCATACAATGGATCCTTCCCTGGGACCCCACATGACGGGAGCTTCGTGCACTGGGCTGCCCTTTTATCAAAATAGAATTACAACAAGCATCTATCATGTTTTAATATTTTAAAACATTACTCTCCTAGCTTACATTTGTGTCTTGTTAGTTAGGTGTGCAGAGGCCTTTTATACCTACTATAAATGCTATTTCTTAAGTTTGTTATTGGTAGGCAGTAAATCTTTGTACGAAAAGATCCGTTAAAAAGATAAAATTTGCATCTCAAAAATCTTTTTGATCACATGATAGAACTAAATCGCAATTCAATATGCAGAATAAATTTCAATAGGTAAACATTCAACATTGTGCTCACGTGCACAATGAAAGTAGTTATGTGATTCCTGTAGAGATTTTCTGATCATAAATGCTCATGCATTCATAGTAGTCCCTTTCAACACACTACTTTCATGATCAAAGCAGGTGTATGACCTTATCCAAGTTCCATTTTCTTCCTATATTTGTACTGATTTGTCCAATCATTGGCAATTTCCATTTGGAATTTGGAAACTAATCCTTACAGATTTTGTTGATTCTATAATCCAATAAAGAGGAATGAGACCTACAGCTTATTGAACCAAGAAGATGTTGAATATTTTAAAAACAGAAGAATCACTTCGATTCCCCTGAACTTTTAACTCCATGGAGTTCAGGCATAAAATATGATGCATTAACCTTTTTTCCCTCCTGTCAATTGAACCCTTTATGACTGTTACAGACAATGCCATACCTTGCAAGAATAAAAAATCAAAACAAGAAACACACAAGAACAAACAAAAAAAGAAAAGGGTAAAGCCAAGATGGTTTTGGCCAGATGACTTTTCAGACAAACTAATCTGAAGTTTACCTGAAAACGATCCATGGGTTCTTGGTGATGGATGATGAACTGAGCTTGTTATTGAAGACAAATTACTTCTCCGTAGTCCTTCAGCTCCAAGAATGCATAACTGGATTAGAAGGAATACACCTAAAATTTGATACCTGTAGAGAGCAGGAAAGTATAGTAGGTCCAAATAAAAAACTACAATTACACAGAAGGCCGACTACATATCAAAGAGAACAAAACACAAAGAAGAAAAAAATAGAAAAGTACTGAGCTATGATCAAATCTTATAATTAATGGTTCCATACCCAGGCCTTTGGTTTGATGGCTTCCCAATAAATACATAGCGGATACCTGATGCTCGTTTTGACACATGATAATACAAACCTGAAGAAAAAAATTGCAAAATAAATAAGCCCTAGAAACAAAGGTAAATGATCCGCAACTAAATTAGCAAATAACTATATCATGTCACATATATCGAGATAAAAGAGTGATATTAAGATCTAATCAGTTTATAGTATAAAATTACCTTCAAAATAAAAGAACATTAGGTTGGTTCGAAGAGCCAACTGTAAAATCTCATGGGCAAGAGGAAGCACCTAAGAGCAAGAATGTACAATTAATATGATTTTTTTTAATTAAGAGCTGAATCCTTCAACCAACAAGAACCAAAGCAGCATAAAATGCAATATTTTAGAAAATTTTGCCTCTGAAAGAACAGAAATCAATAAAGATACAGCAGATTCTTAGGAGAAATTATTGATATACCAGCGGCCATTTCTGAAGCACCCATAACCATAGGCTATGGATATTTTGTCTCAACTTTGATAAAACGGATGCATGTGTACTTGTTAAAGAAGAACTCCTGGGCACATCAAAACCATAAGCTTGGGTTGGATTGTTGTTCCCAAAAAACTCATTCGAGTTCAATTCTGCTAAAATAATACCACGAGCAGTCATCCTTGAGCTGTAGGATAGTTTTTCATCAGTGACATAAGTAGCCGACAAGACTAATAAGCAAATGCAATAGAAGAGAATTTCAAGACACCTGATTCTTTCTGCAAGATAAGGAATTGCAGTCTGGTAGATTACAAAAAGCATCCTTCTAGCTGGTGTAGGAGGCAAACCATAAGAACTTGCAACCTTGTCATTTGAAAAAAGCAAGTAAGTTTAGGAAAACATCCATTGTAATGCTACTACATGGCATTTTGCTTAAGCATTTGTAATGCTACTACATGGCATTTCTATACGAACTAGTCATGCCCGGTCCCAAGCTTGGATAAAGGAGGAGGGTTGCGTTAGGTTGTCGGCCAACATTAAAACTATGACACATGTTCAATGAATGAATCTATTAAACTATTGTGCTAATGCTAGGTTGTTCCCTGAAAGGAACGCGTTGCAGGGTCAGACTATAACGTCTCAAAAAGAACCGCTACATCTACATAACTCAGGTGTAGTGCTAAATATGCAAGAGTTTGCGTTGCAGGATTCAACTGTAACGTATCGGCAAGGCCGCTACATCTCCATGAGAACTTGGATATAGTGTTAAATAGGTACAAGTTCTCACATCATAGGTTGGATGAGAACAAATATGATAGAAAAACTAATAGTCTAAGATTTGAAACATAGAATATAGGAACCCTGTAAATCAATGGAGGTAATAGATACGATGATTAGGAAAAGAATTAGTATTTTGTATGTACAAGAGACAAAATGAATAGGTGAGAAAGTAAAGATGATAGATAACTCGAGTTTTAAGTTATGGTACACAGGAACAAGTAAAGCAAGAAATAGAGTAGGCATTGTTGTAGATAGTTCGTTAAAAGATGAAGTTGTAGGAGTAGTTAGAAAAGGGGATAAAATTATAATGCTTAAGATAATAGTGGCGAAAGAAACTATGAATATAATTAGCATATATGCACCTCAAGCAGGATTAAATGAAGCTACCAAATCAAAGTTTTGGGATGATTTAGATGGAGTACTACAAAACATTCCGCTAAATGAAATGATTTTAATAGGAGGTGATAACATGTCGGAATAAAAAATGAGGAATATAAGAAGGTACATGGGAGATAATAGAAAGAAAATATATACGACTCCTAAAATTAAGTAGTGGAAGTTAAAAGATGGGAAGCAAAATATATTTAAGGAGAAGGTAGGAGTACAAGCATTAGGTTAAATATACGGCGATTCTAATACGACATAGGATAAGATAGTATCAAAGTTGAAAATAGTAGATAAGAGTATACTCTGTGAGTTAAAAAGACATGCTCTACTAAGTAAGGAATCTTGGTGGTGGAATGAGCAAGTTCAAGAGAAAGTGAAGAAAAAAACGAACTTAAAAGGAATTATATATTTGTAAGAACGAGGAAAACTTAAAAAAATATACAATAGCCAAAGAAAGATACTAAGAAAGTAGCAATGAAGCAAAGAATAAAACTTTTGAACGATTATATCAAAAATTGGATACAAAAGAAGGGAAAAAGACATTCATAGAATAGCTAAAGTGAGAGAAAGGAACACAAGATTAATATAATAGGATACCAGTAAACGATGGAGAAATAAAAGCACGGTGGTAGAGGTATTTTCATCAACTTTTTAATGAAAGTTTAAATGACCAACTTAACTTAAGTAATTTAAATAGGTTAAATGAGAGTAGAAATTTAAATTTTTATCGTAAAATTCAAACTTTAAAAGTAGAACAAGTTTTAAATGGAATGCGTAATAGAAAAGTTGTTGAACCAAATGATATTCCGATAAAAGTATGAAAGTGCACATGATATTGAAAACGAAAAAAATATTTGATCAATAAAGGATAAGTATTCTAGTTCTCTTATATAAGAATAAGAAAGATTATGTAAACTATAGGGGTATTAAACTAATGAGTCATACCATGAAACTTTGGAAAAAAGTAATAGAAAAAAACTAAAGAGACCACGGTGATCGAAAATCAATTTGGATTTTCGCCTGGAAGGTTGACAATAGAAGTTATACATCTTTTTAAACAACTAATTGAAAAATATCGGAAGTAAAAAAAAAAATCTACACATGGTATTCATTGACTTAGAAAAAACTTATGATAAAATCCAAAGAGAAAGTATATGGAGAATTCTAGAAAAGAGAGGTATTAGTGTAACATATATTGAACTAATTAAGGATATGTACGAGAATATAACGACCAGAGACTTCAGGTGGAGTAACTGAAGCATTTCCAATAAAGATAGGGTTACATCAATGATCAGCTCTAAGTCTCTGTCTTTTTACACTAATTGTGGAAGAACTCACTGCACACATTCAAAACACAGCATTGTGGTGCATGTTGTTTGCAGATGATATTATTTTGGTAAATGAAACACGTGAAAGAGTAAATGCTAAACTAAAATCTTATCGAGAAACACTAAAAGGAAAAGATTTTAGACTTAGTAGAATAAAGACAGAATATATGAAATTTAAGTTTAGTAATATTAGACGCAATAAAACAATTGTTAAGATAGGAGATGACGAATTACCCAGAACAAAGAGGTAAATATTTAGGATCATTTTTGCAAAATAATGGACGGATTAAGAGAGATGTCTTACATAGAATACAAACAGGATGATTGAAATAGAGAAGAGCATCAAGTATTTCATGTGACCATAAAATACCTCTAAAACTTAAAGGAAAATTCTACAAAACCGCAGTTAGACCTGCTATATTATATGGAGTTGAACGTTGGGCTATAACTCGAGCACATGAACAGAAAATACGAGTTGCAAAGATGAGAATGCTAAGGTGGATGTGTGAACATACGAGGAATAGAGAGAAAATCGGAGTTGCATCTATTAAGGGAAAACTCCGAAAGACACGTTTAAGATGATACAGGCATGTACTTAGACGACTAATAAATGCTCCAGTTAGACGGTGTGAAACTTTGACAAACACGCATATAAATAAGGAAGAGAAAGACCAAAAAAGACTTGCTTAGCAATAATAAAACAAGATAAAATTTATTTAAGTATAGATGATGATAATATATTAAGAGATAGAGCTCAATGGCATACAATGATCCATATTGCCGACCCCACCTAGTGGGATAAGGCTTAGTTATTGTTGTTGTAGTAGTATTTGAATGTCAAGTTGTTAGAGCTCAAGAGGGAGCACAATCCAATCCAAATGCTAGGCACTTAGGTAGGGGTCCACCAGTATTAACCCAAACTATAAGAATTCTTATTCATAGATGTGGGATTGATGTTAGGGTTTATCCTCTCATTCTAACCTTCTACTCTCTTTAGCATGCCCCCTCAAACCCAACATCATTAGAAGTGATGAACTAACTCTGATACAATGTTAAAGTCCAAGAGTGATCCCAATCCGACAACAAATAATAAAGCACTTAGGTGAGGCCCTCCTTAGTATTTAAGGATATTATGAGAATCCTTGGTTGGAGATGTAGGATTGAGGGGTGGAGTTTTTTCTCTCCTTCTCACCTTCTACTCTCTTTAACACGAGAAATGACTGATAAGTGTATGCAAGGTCACCAAGTGACAAAGACCACAAGGAAATCAGCCAAGTAATGATATAAATATCAACAATGTACCAAACAATCCAAAAGAAAATAACATCTAATGTATCAAAGAAATTACTAACCTGGCAAATATCACAGTATTCTTCTCCCAACGTCTGCTGTCCAGAACCAGTTGTCAATACGTAGTAAAGTGTCTGCCCTAATAGCTTTATCTGTAGAATATTGAGCAAATACAAGCAACTCAATATTTAACATAAACAAATGTACGCGGCGCAAAAGAGCAGTGTTTCTATTATTGTGTTAAATAATGTAAAAAATGAAAAGGATACAATGCTATCTTCCAAAGCAACACTTAATCATGTAGTTCAATGACTGATTCAAGCCTCGTGTCAGTATTCTGAGAATAAGAAAGAGGGGTTTGTTGCTCTATACAATCATATGTTGATCACTGATACTATTTCTTCAACACTAGAACCAACTCAATAATAATATCACTCAATTACTTCTAGTTGGCTTGAGCGTTTAAGGTGTTTAGCAGACTGCACGATTGTAAAACGATCAGATGCATTTTGGTAGCACTTATTTTTCTCTAAAAATGACACAATCGTATACAATGTAGGAAGTGAAGTTGAATCATATTAAAATCATTCACTCGATTCACACTACTCAAAGGGCATTGCTCACTACCTGTTAGGAATGAAATGACTAATCGAGACATAACCACATCAAGCTTAGGAGAAGAACAAAAGAACTATCTTTTCGTAACGAGGCGTACCTCGCTTTGATATGCTACAGCAACCCTCGTGCCTAAACAGAAACAACCACACAAATGAGCATCGATAGGCTATATAATCAGCAAAATCGAGCCATTATGAGAGGGGGAGGAGAAATATGACCGAAGAGATGTCGGAAGGCGTCCCGGCAGGCATCATGGACGTACGCGGCGTAGTTGTCGTCCTTCTCGGCAGCGCGCATGATCTCCGGCTGCGCCGCTGGAGGGAACCGCCTTTCCCGCAACCCTTCCGTCGCCGGCCGGAAGCTCGGGCCGGCCTCACCGCCGCTGCTCCTCTCCCCTCCCATGCCGCGCTCGCTCCTTGACCTTAATGCTTGGCTTCGGATCGGCAAGAACAAACTAAAATGATAAGGGGACTTCGATCAAATATAATTGATCGGATTGTCAGACACATAGTTGTATAAATTAAACCGAACCTGATCATGAACCACTAGGTCATGGAACCGCATAGTCGTACAACTGGACTATGCGCGGACCATGTGTGATGACACGATCGGACTCTCAGTTCATGATCCACTAGACCACTAGGTCAATTAGGTGACCCTGCAAGATTAGTCGTACAACTTAAAGTGGACCGGATTTTAAGCTCAATTAGTTGAGCTTCATGCTCATAAATTAAGCTGGCCCGGATCGTTGGTTCAGTAATCTAATAAGATTAATCAGTCGAACCTCATACTCATAGTTAAAATGATATGTGTATATAACTTAAACTAGATAAATTAATTTAATTTTAGTTAAACTAATGATTGTACCGCTAAAATGCCATTTATACCATGTTAAATTTCAAATAATTATTAAATGTATGATTTGTTTTATACTCGTAATAAACATATTCCATCGTGTCACAACTAGCGTCATCAAACTCATCACTACCGTTCATCAGATTGAAGTCGGACGGAGGCCGAATTCTCTGGACCACTTTTTACGGTCCAAGGAATGATCCCTTTACATGTATTGGTGAAGATAGATGTCCCTCACTTGTAAAATAGGTGGAGACCATCCTCTAAACCATCCAATTAACGGAACTCACGCAGCAAGATCTTCTCAAGAAAAAAATGATAATCACAGTTAGTCTCATTAACTATCCCTGGAGGTGACCGGTCCGACCCCATAAAAATTTTCCACCGACCACCAGGGTAAATCAGGAAGCACACGCGACGACCAATCCA
>JBBMJZ010000060.1:14886315-14902400 GCA_037833815.1 Zingiber zerumbet
TAAGAATAGTATTAATAATCCATTGTTTAATAAAAATAAAAGGTTAAACTTTTATTATTATTATTATTATTATTATTATTATTATTATTATTATTAGGACGAGTTTGGAGATGGGATATAGCATCACAATACTCGCTCTCATTAAACTACAGGGATTTGAAAAATCTATGAACCCAAATCCAATCCGAAAAGACTTCCTGAACCCACCATTGTCAGGAATCGTGGGAAAAATTGTCATCCCTATTAAGGAGGCTGGTAGACCTAAAGAATTCTGAATCAATTCAAATCAAAACAAATATACTCCTATAACCCTCCTTAATGTATATTTTTAACTAGTCTTCCGGTCAAATACCGTGAATGATTAAGCCACCGGTTAATGGCCGAACTACATGCGCTTCTCCTTGGAGATCGTAGATGAAGAGAATGAGGGGTCTTGAAAGGGCACTTCAAAAGAGAGTTAGACTAGTCGAGGGACGGATTCTAGGCTACTTTGATGCTCAAGTTAGGATTTGCTTAAGGTGGTATCCAGAAGAAGGGTAGAACTTGGTGGAATTGAAGAGAAATCATAATCAAGGATCCTTTGTCATTACCTCCATGAGTGTTTATATAGTTATTAGGAGAACATTAATCTCTATGTCAATCGAAGTGTCATCATTGTATGAGTCGACGAGGAGGTCAGATCCAACGGTCGTTAGCTGTCTTTCCATTCACAATGTGCCACGTGTTTGAAGAAGAGACCTATTCTGATAACCTAGTAACTGCCTCTCCATTCAATATTCAACGCCACTTACCCTGGAATATTCGCGGAAGAATGATCTTTAACGATGAGGAGGTTACCTCGTCTCACATGCTTTAAGCAAGCCGCGTGAGGTATGAACTGGATTTGAGAATAAGGAAATGAAGTTATTTTGGAGTGACCTTGAGAGTAGATAGAGTTAAGATCCAAGATTGAGCCAGGGGGAGTGTCGGCGACTAGGGACGAGCCAAGCAGATGCTATCGGGATCAATTACTAAGACTAAAATGGAGACAGTGTTAGATTTTGAGGGATATTCTAAGATAATCGTCTTATGATTTTACTATTTATCCTAAGATAATCGTCTTATGATTTTACTATTTATTTGATAAATATAAATTCATTATTTAAGTGCATATTATAGTCTTAAATTCATTTACTGAATATTCGTAATATAATTCATAGCATGAGAGAATTTGTGATTGGATCATAATTTGTGATTATCTCTACATGTACAATTATAAACGTATTAGAATTTCCCTAATCGTTTTAGTGCATTTAGACATTTTTCGATTTTGTAAGATTAGCACGAGTTATACTTCTTGGTTCGGTCAAACAGCTGTTTCTCACTAGCTGGAGATATTGGGATGTCAAAAGTTAAACATGGATGCTAGTTATGATAACTAGTTTATTAGAGTGACTTGATATAAGACTTCATATGGTTCTCTACATATATAGATATATTTGTGAAGTTCTTACTGTATCTCAAGTCCAAGTTTCTTTCAACTTGAGATATACAAGTCATCTTGGTCATGGAGACTTATACTTTAACATCTTAAACAAACATCTCTGGGAGGTGTGGACTTGAGATAATTGGGTAAAAGTCGAAGTGTCCGAAGGTATTTAGATAGTCCATAGAGCATTCACAGCTCCTTGAGAGGAGACGTGTACCCTATGACCACTCGTTAAGATTATTACTCAAAGTCTTTGGTCAAAGCATTACATGAACAAATAATTTGAATTCGCAGTACAAGGAAGTATTACTTGGGCTAGGTGTGACGTAGTCAACCTAGTGAAGGCAAACACATAAACCATATCCTGAACCAAGTGGTATAAGACGAGTGAAAGGAACGAGACACAACTCAGTGTAGTTGTTGAAGGGTTCAGAATTAGTTATGAAATCAACTGTGATTTTTTGGTTAATTACGGATCATGATGTATTACTAGGCGTCACTCATGATCGTTCCATAATTAAGTAGTTAATTATGGACGACCAAGATAAATCGGGAACCTATTGGGTCACACACACTACGAGTCTCTAAAAGACATAAACAAAGTTAGATAATAGGATTTTCATATCAAGAGATAAATATTTGGTTGGATCATATATAAAATAAATATGGAAATTTTTGTCGGAACACAAGCGCGAATGAGTTACATCTCTTATGAAAGAGTTGGGCCCTATTTGGTTTAGTCATGAACCAATTTGGTTTAGTTATGAACAAACTTAACTTAATTGTGAACTAAACCAAGCGGTTAATGAGCTAATTTTTGGTTAATGCATAATGAGTTGGATTTGGACTTTCTAATCCAACTCATTAAAGATGACTATATATTGATATGGTTAACAGAGAATTAATAAGCAATTCATTATTGGCTTGATTATGTTTTAAAAACCTAAACTCAATACCTCTCTCTCCTTCTCCCTCTCTCTTGCCGCCGACAACAACAAGAGGTTCTCCTCCTGTTGCCGTGAGTCATCCAAAGGAAGAAGATCTTCCTTTTGCTTCTTCTTCCTCTTCTTATCATTCTCCTTCGCTCATGGCTAGTACTTTTCGAAAGTGAAGCTTGTTCTCTTGGAGTTGTCTTGAAGAACTCGGCGTGGATATGAATAGAGGTGAGGTTTGATAACGTCGTAAAAGGTTGATGTCCTTCTCGTTACAGGTCATCCGTAAGATATACCTGGAATAATTGTTATTCGATTTCATTTTATTTTATGATCTTGTCCGCGTGATTGTATCTAGCATACATGTGGTGTGTGTGATGTAATAAATTAATTAGTTTATTTATCGTTAAGTCTTCCGATATGCATGTTTACAAAACATGTTTTTAGTACAAACCACATCGGACATATTCCAACAAATGGAGTCTGGCTCAGTCGCCGAGACTAAAATGCAGAAGGAGTCGAAGACCAATGCTGAGACCAAGATAGAAGGAATACTAGTTGTTGAAGTGAGACTAAGGGGGAGTCGGTAATTGAAACTGAAACTAAGAGGATGTTAGAATCCGAGATTGAGATGATGTCGAGATTCGAGATTGAGATGATGTCGAGGCCTGAGACTGATATGAGAGGGTGACAGTTGTTGAGGCCAACACTAAGAGGGAGTTGGGTAGCTATAATCGAGATTGCGATGGAGTTGAGGTGCTAGGATCAAAAACTAAACCCGAGAGAATGTCGGGATCGAGAGCCGAGGCAGGAGTCATTGCAGTTGACCCGTACTTAATCAAACTTTGAGTCTTTAGGGATAAGTCTACGGGGCTAAGTGGGTTAGACCCGAGTCCGTCCTAGGATGTGTTTGACCCTTCATGCGTCACCACCAACTTTTTTTCGCCTTTGTTATTCAATTCCTTCCTCAACCATACGATCAAGTATAAAAAAGAAACAAGAATCTGCCTTCTTTTGTTCTTTTTCTTTCGGCGTCGCTAGGCCACACCAGATTAATCTCTTTTGGATCCAAAAGAGGCGTCTTTAAGAACAAGACGTGAGCTAGAGTTGGAACTCAAGGAAGGTATATAATCTTGAGCCGTCTAGATCTTCCTTATTTACTTCATATCCATTGAAGATTTCACTTAGTCCACAGGAAGCAATGTCGACCAGCACAAGCAACAGCAATCTCCATGCAACTCTGCATACAATCAGGTCAGCAGCTAACACCAACCTGCAGAATGTTTCCTTCTACCAATCTACGCCCAGTTCAAGCGCTTCCCTGCTTACAGAGAGCTCATTGAGCATCAACATCTCCACAGATAGAGAAGGTGTTCAATTTTTCTGTGCGATATTAGACGAGATGATGGCACAACGAGGCAATCTGAAGAACCTCATGAACTTGTCGTTTCATGGTGTACAGTGGGAGCAAAGGCAATTGCAAAGCCTGTGTTTATTTCTCGCTACCAACTCGAGCATTAAACACTTTGAACTCGAGAGATGCATGTTTGAGAAAGAAGGTTTGCGAGAACTGTCAGGTGTGTTCGAAAGGAATGTAGGAATTAAAGCAGCTGTGTTCTCGGAGTGCCATATCGAATCGACTGGTGCAAGGTTTCTCTCCTTGGCATTGGCAAAAAATGATACACTGGAAGAACTGCAGATATGGGAGGACTCAGTCGGTTCAAAGGGAGCTGAAGACCTTGCAAGAATGATTGAGGTGAATCCAACACTCAAGTTGCTAATTGTATTTGACAAGGAATTTTTTACAGCAACACCACTGATCTCTGCAATACTAGCAAGGAATCGAAATCTGGAAGTTCACATATGGAGTAGAGATAATAGTGAGAGGAGCTCCAAAGTCGTCGAGTTCACCCCTGAAAGCAACACCCTCAGGATCTATAAGCTCAATGCTTCGGGTTCCCAGAGAGTGGCCTGTGCATTGGCATGGAACACCACTGTTAGGACCTTAGACATGACGGGAATCAAGCTGAAAACAAGGTGGGCTAGGGAATTCAGAGTATCCCTAGAACAAAACCAAACCCTCAAGGATGTCAAGTTATCGAGAGCCGGCCTTCGAGACAAGGCAGTCGTTTACATAGCTGCTGGGCTTTTTGTGAACCAGAAGTTAGAAAATTTGCAGCTAGATCAGAATCGGTTTACTGGAGTTGGGGTGGATCACTTGCTTTGTCCATTAAGCAGATTCTCTCCAGTGCAAAAGCAAGCAAACACCACTCTGAAGTCATTGATTTTGGGGGGTGGAAAAACAAAAATAGGGAAAGATGGTCTGATAGCAATACTGAGAATGTTGGAGACAAACCAGACAGTGATTCGATTCAGTATCAGTGGTGATACGAGTATGAAGCCAGATGATATCATAAAAATATTCAGGGCCTTGGAAAGGAATGCAACTTTACAATGCATATCGTTGGAGGGATGTGTAGGTGTTCAAGGGGATATGGTGTTGCAGACCATCATGGAAACCTTGCAGACTAACCCATGGATTGAAGAAATTGATCTTGCTAGAACTCCTCTGCAAATTTCAGGAAAGACAGACAAGATTTACGAGAAGCTAGGACAGAATGGCAGCATTGTGCCAGAGGATGACTTTGGTACTGATTTACCACTTACTTCACCCAGGTGCTGCAGAATTTTCTTCTGTGGGCAAGAATATGTAGGTATGATGACTGTTCTTATGAACAGAAGTACTAGTTTCATGCTAACCGATTTTTGTTAACTGATAGAGTAACTTCAGATTGGTTGCATGAATATTATTTCTCACATTTCAATTGCCTGTATCTGGATACAGGAAAAAACACTCTGTGTAACTCCATTTTCCACAGCATGAACACAAAGTTGCCTTATGCAGATCATATGAGAACTCTGGTGATTTCTGTCGAGCAGATTATGCGAAGAACCAATGTCAAGATAAAGATTGTATATGATGGTGACATAAAAATCTCAGTCTGGAATTTGGGTGGCCAACATGAAAATTTTGAGCTACATGACTTCATTTTTCCAAGCCATGGAAGCCCATCTTTCTTCCTGATAGTATCCAGTTTGTTTCGAAATCATCCAAGCAAAGAACTGAAGAGCCCTGATGAGATTGAAGATGATATTCTGTATTGGATCAAGTTCATAGTTTCTAACTCTAGAAGAGGATCATCGCAGCTAATGCTCCCGTATATCTTGATAGTTCTCACTCACTGGGATAGAGTTTCCCCACAATCCAATGTCCTGAAGACAACTGCAATTTCCATCCAAAGGCTCAGGGAGAGATTCCAAGGTTTTGTCGATATCTATCCTACAGTTTTTATGGTGGATGCAAGATCATCAATGTCGGTAAGTAAACTTGCACGGCATTTGCGAAAAACCAGTGAAACCATTCTCCAAAGAGTTCCCCAAGTTTTTCAGTTGTGCAATGAAATGGGAAAAATCTTATCTGAGTGGAGGTCTGCGAATGCAAACAAACCAGTAATGAAATGGAAGGAATTTTGTGAGTTGTGCCAGCTTAAGGTCTCGCCACTAAGATTACGGTCAAGGTTCAACAATGTCGATAGGTTGGAAAAGCGAAGGTGTGCAGTTGCAAATTCTTTGCACCTCATTGGGGAGGTAATCTTCTTTGAAGACCTCAGGCTTCTGATATTAGACTGTGAATGGTTTTGGGGCGAGGTTCTCAATTTGCTTGTGAGACTAGATGTATCAAAAGCCGAAAGACTAGAGAAAGATGGTTTTATGAGTAGGAGAGAATTGGAGAGGATTGTAAGAAGAACAATGCAAAATCAGAATTCTTGGATGGGCGCAAATGTCTACGATAGCTTGGAAGCTACCGATCTGATAAAGATAATGCTAAAGTTAGAATTATGCTATGAAAAAGATCCTGGTGATTCAGAAGCTCTTCTTTTAATACCATCACTTCTTGAAGAAGGAAGAGGGGGGCTACAAAAATGGCTAGTAAATACAAGTGAGTGTGTTTATGTTGGAAGGAAGATGGAATGCGATCATTCGCATATGTTTCTAACAAAAGGTTTCTTTCCAAGACTACAGGTATATGAGTTTTGCACCCTTATTATATCTTTACATACACATTCTTCATTAAGTTTCAAAAATTGAATGTTAAAAGTCATGAAGAGAGAGAGAGCAATAGATAATCAAATTGCAAAAGGGAAATCATGCTTAGTAACCTAAACATAACATAATGCATACTGATAATCTAACAATTTGGAAGTTAAATTCAAGTATGTTTCATTCAGGAGACATATGACTTAACACTGAAAATCAATCATGAGATGAGTATCATAGAATGACAGGATTAGTTGGGAATCCAAGATTGAAAACTCCTAATCTTGTTTGTAATCCTAATATTTTTACTCATTTTTTGAATCATGACGGTGGTTTCTGTAAATCTCTTTGGCTGATGCATCATTCTATTTGCTCTAAGCTTTAATACAAGATCATGGAAACTTGTGTTGGGATTTTGAACTTGGTGTTACTATTATTTTTAAATTTTCTAAATCAGGTGCACCTTTATAACGAATTACTGAGGTTGAAGATCCAACAAGGGGCAGTTTACAGGCTAGAGAAAAACCTCATTGGCATTTACATCAATGGAGTTCACATTCTGATTGAATCTGGTGGCCAACTGAGTTCTTATGTTGATGTCATTGCTTGTTCTACAAAGAGCATTACTGAGACTGTGAGACTATTTCACCAGTTCATAATCCCCGCGATCCAAAGCATAGCCCTCAGCATCACTTTCACTGAGAAAATAATAAGACCAGACTGCGTCAAACATCGAGTTCCATCTAGATTGAGAACTACTCAATGTGTGCCTCTTCAACAGATAAAGCAGGCTCTACTGTCAATGCCCGCAGATAGCATGTATGATTACCAGCACACTTGGAGTTCACTTGTAAGCGATAACAAAATCATCTTACAATCAGGTTCTGATTATGCAAGAGACCTACTTTCTGATGAGGACTTCCGAGAAGTGCTACATCGAAGGTACTATGACCTGCATCATGTTGCTGCTGAACTTGCTGTGCCAACTGATAACCCACAGGAATCTCCACAAGTAGATGCAAATGAGACTCAATACACAGTCGAACCTTCTATAACTGGCATCGCAAAGGGTGTAGAAGTAGTCCTGCAGAGACTTAAAATTCTTGAACAAGAGATTAAGGATCTGAAGCAGGAGATTCAAGGACTCAGATACTATGAACACCAGATCCTAATTGAACTTCACAGAAAAGTAGACTATATCATCAACTTCAACATCGAAATGGAGGAAAGAAAGGTGCCACGGTTGTTCTATTTTGTACAAATACAGAACAATGCCAGAAGACTCATCACTGGTCTCGTTCCCGGAATGACCGCCCTTCGTCTGCATATGTTGTGCGAGTATCGGAGAGAAATGCATGTTGTGGATGATCAAATAGGGTGTGAACTAATGCAACTGGACAACCAAGCAATCAAGAGCCTGCTACCTTACATGGCTGGCCTGATGAAGCTCCTGACTTTTGCTCTCAAGATAGGAGTTAGTGTTGTGGCAGGCATGGGGCATATGATACCTGATTTGGCTCGGGAATTCACGCACTTGATGGATTCCTCGCTTGTATATGGGACAGCAGCCATGGCGGCTGGGGGGGCCTTCGGCTATGTGGTGACCGGACAAGCAGGAAGAAGATTCAGAAACAGGACTGGAGAAAGGAATGTTGCGCAAGAGGTGGTAGGTGCTGAGCAGTGGCTAGTAGACTTCTTGAAATCTCAAAAGATCACAACTGGGAAGGACATAGCTGAGAGGTTTGGATTATGGAGGGTGAGGTACAGGGACAGTGGAAGCATTGCATGGATTTGCAGAAAACACATGATACTGAGAAAATATGAAGTAGCAGAAGTGCCAGTTTGAGAATTGCCACACATACAGAATTAAGGATAAAAATAGTATTAGTTTCTTGTTTATGTTTATTAAATGGTTAAATTTTTCTCTCCTCTTTACTCTCTTCCAAGTAAATAGGAAACTTGAAGTTTTATATATTTTGTCCTTTTTCACTCTACTTCTACCTGCTTTCATTCAAGTAAAAGCAATAGTTGTATAGGCAAGTAAACTGATTGCTGACTAAGAATAAAGGTAAAATGCTCTAAGTACCTCGCAGAGCCCTCCTTCCTGCTCATCATCTATCAATTCCCCGCTGCACCAGCCATGCGGGGCAGGAGAAACAATATATTTCACTCATCATAACTAGCACTAAACGAGATTTACCTCGATAGTTATAGTTTTGTGGTACCTCGCGAAAGCTCCAGAATGAAGATTTTGTATGTATCTCAAGATTGTTATAGTTCCTTTTCAACTAGGAGCTATGTGAATGAAACAATTAGATAAAATTTAGTCTAAGTAATTGTTTCACTAATGACTGTACAACTGCCAGTTTCATTATTCAAAATCTTCAACTTGTAAGAACTAACAATGCAACCAAAGGTCTATGGCATACTTTTTGCCATGGAGTTGAAGGATCGAGATCAACTTAGAAAAGAAACTTAGAAAAATGTTTAGACTCCCATACCAGGAGCCTCCTGTACAAGTCGGAAGTAGAAATTGTCCTGAGTTAAACATCAGATGCAGTGATATAGGAAACAACCACAGTAATGTCATCGAGTTTGCCTCCGTAGTAGCGATATCCAGCATCCTGAGCAGCTGCTGAGAAGGGAGTTTGCCGGTTCCTATCTTGCGCCCTCTGCCGTGCAAGGGCAGCGATCTTCTGAGCAGTAACCTGAGGACCAAGGCTAGCTCTGGTGGCCTGGATGACAATTGCAGTGATTTCATTGTTGTACAAGTTATCGAACAAGCCATCAGTTCCAGCAATGACTATGTCGCCTGATGCAACAGGGAAATTGAATACCTGATCAATTGCAAACAAAAGAAGAGTTGGTTCTCGATTGGAGTTACATGTCTAGAACTCAGTACAATTGCAATAATAAGTAATGCAGCTTAAGAACCTTCTTTGCAGACCAAAAGACATCCATTAATGGTGCTAAATATTCTAGTACCAATATGAAGATTATCTGACAGCTCACCTCAGAATCTAGCCAGTGTTACCATAATATTGAGACATGATATGATAGTTTAAGACCAGAAACAATTTCACATCTCTTGCATTTGATATCCAAAGTGGAGCTTTTGGGATGTTAATTAAGAAACCAAGAAGATCAAAACACTTATGATACTAAGTGCTCAGTAACTAACTTTAATCATCCCAGAGGCTAGTAAATAGCTGTAATAACAAGAGGCAATGACAGAACAAGTATCAGAACTTACTTGTGCAGAGCTGGGGAGGTCACTGCCATTGCCACTTTCAAGCTGATAAGTAAAATTGAAATCATGCTGTTGTACAGGTGACCTGAAGAGTGTGGATCCATCTCTCACAACAATGAATCCACTATCTCCTAGATTGAGAGCATGGATGCCCTGCAAATGAAAAACAGAAGATTCATAAAAATAATAATAAAAAAAAATGTGTAGGTGGGCAGTAATCTCCATTAAGGAGGAAAAAGTTTCACCATTTTATAAATGTGTTTAGCAAAAGCAAAAGGTAAATGCCATACAATGCAAACATTTAGGTGCAGCTTAATTTTAAAGGTTACTTACTATACAGAAGAATGAAAGCTGTATACTAACATGAAATATCTAGAGGTAGTAACATAGGATGATGTCATTCTATCTAGCATTGTAACACCACCAGATCCATTGAAATAAATACAATGAGACTGAAATTTTACAGATTGGATGTTTACAAAAAGAGCAGTGCAGAATGCAGAGTGAATATACAGCGTATTGATGAGGCCCAACCCGTGATGAAGCCAATATGACCCTTCAAACTTCAAAGGGGCATAACTTTTGATTTGGGACTCCGAATCCGACTTTGCGGTGGTCATGCGTGCAGAATTCGAAAACCTACGTTTGTTACCCATGAAACTATAACCGCCAAGTTTTGGCCCTAAATTCCACCGTCTAAATCCATGTCAGAGCCATTTTGCTATTTTTAGTAATTTTTGTTTTTTAGGTATTTAGGGTTACGGCTGAGCAATCGGTTAAATTCAAACCGACCGAACCAATTAAACCGATAAATGAACAAACTGAACTTGTTTTGAACTGACTAAACCGACCAAACTTTTCAAAAAAAAAAAAAAAATGAACCGACCGAACCGATAAAACATCAGTTAATTCAGTTTTCGACCGAAATAACCGAATTTTTCGATCCAAAATTGATTAGGCAATCAATTTCGGCATCACCAATCGATTGGGAATGAGTTTGTCGTGAAGAAATCACGAAGGAACTAGCCCCAATCAATTGGGGAAATCCCAATCGATTGGTTGGGGAATGTCCCCAATCGAATGGGTTTGTCATGATACTCGACGAAGGAACTGGCACCAATCAATTCAATCGACCGGGCATCGGTTCAATTTATAATATTAGTTTAATCGGTTTAACCGAATTTTTATTTTCAAAACCGAAACTGACCCAATTAAACCGATATAACCGATATTTTAAGGAAAAAACCTGAATTAACCAAACCAAACTTTTAATTTTGAATTTTTAATTTCGATCGGTCCAGTCGATTTATTCGGTTTAACAAAACTTTTGCTCACCCCTATTTAGGGTAATTTTGGTATTCCTAGTATTAATCGGAGAGGATTTGTCTTGATTCACTACCTATTTTGAGTTAAGATAGTTCAATTATGTACTTTCCTTTCGGGTAAAAGATCTATTTCCATTCTTTATAAGATTGGAATTAAGATCTGTTAATTGTAATTTCTTTCCTTTATTTGGGTCTTAGGTTGTGGCCTCTATAAAAGTCATGTTTAGATGTTGAAGAATTATCCTTTATTCATAATAAAAAATTTTATTGTGGTAAAACTCAGAGAGCGGCATATTTCTCTTCATTTTAGGAGGATTATCTTCTTGTTTTCTCCTCAATCTTCCTTTCTCAGTAGTCCACAGTATAATCGCCATCCTACCACGTCATATATTCTATATGATGTTGAATGCTCATTATTCTACCATGGAGACAGGCTATTAGAACACCAACTCCAGAGGTTAATAATAGCTTATCATCTATTGATCCTATTAATTCTCATAGTGATGCAGCAAGAGAGGCAATAATCACACACCTCCTAATTAACTCCCTTTTCTTTATTCAAATAATTGATTGCTGCTGCTTTTTTTCCCTCTCTTTCTCTTAGGGGCAAGGCCAAGCAAGAGTGGAAGGACCAGGTATTCTCTCTTGCAATCTGCAAATGGATAAAGGGATCCAGCTTGCTAATGATAGGAAATGTATATAACAAAGATGTAGAGAAAATACAAAAGGTCATGGGAACCAAAGAGTAAGACAGAGTCTACAATAACCATGATATCATGCCAAGATTATGTTGAACAATACAAGGTAGATGTAATACCATTTTTCTTTAATAAAATATCTCAGATTTGTGGAAAAATTGCACAACTAACTAAAACAGATTTTTTAAAAAAAATAAAAAATTGCATGCTACATTAGCAATATCCAAAGCAATAAAAAGGGAAAAGACCTGGGAAGTGAGAGCTATAATGCATGCCGTGGATGAGCCCCTAGCTGTTGTTATTGAGTAAGCTTTTTCAAGAACTCTTAAAGGATCAATGGAACCTTTTGGCTCCTCCCGAATTGCATTCGCTGAATTAGACATGAGTTCTCTAGCATATTGTCCTGAATCAACACCAAGATCAGCCCATCCACCAACTCCATCTGCCACACCAACAGCTTGCTCATTAGAACAAATAAAATGAGCATCCTCTCCTCCAGTATCTTCTTTGTCCGGGTGAGGTAAATAGCAAGATCCAGAGAGCAGCTTCAAGAATTCATGATCTTGATTCTTTCTGTAAAGAAAGTAGTAGAATTTCAAGCAACATGCCTAAAAGACAGGCTGATAAAAACGTGAGACACAAACTTTACAAGGAATTTACATATTATAACTTACACAAAGTTGAACTTCTAAAATGACTTTAGGAAATAAAGTAAACTGAAAACTGTACTCCAGCAAAGTTTATATTTTAGAAATATAGAAGTATTGAATAACCGATGCAAACCTAACTGTTTAAGGTACAAAATGTTCATCTTGTCAAATTTCTCAGTTAACTTCTAGTAAATTGCCACATAATAGCTTCAAAGCATAAATGCACCTTCCAAAGTAAGCAAACAATACAAGTAATAAATTTACATGAGGGTGGGTTACTGATGTGTTTTCTTAATATCCTTTCTGATCATTTATTTTATAGGACTAGTTGTAAACAAAAACTACATTTTAATTATTATAAACATGGTCAAAATTAGGAGTTAGACAATTTTTTTGAGGAATAAAACTTCTGACAATTACTCGCACCAATGAAACGTCAACATCCACATCAACAAGTTGTTTAGTAATATCATTTGGGTTTGATTACAACAGAAATACAGATCACATCAAGTTTTAAACAAGATACTGGATAATGATTCAAGGATAAGATCCCACTCCATACCCTTGATCAATTTTTTTTTTTTTACAAATTAGAAATTACTAAGCAAGCATGATCACTTGTGTGTGTTTTTATACATCCTATGAATATGGTAACCTTTGCTTGTATTGCCTCTGTTGGCCTTGGCTCTCCATGGCAGAACAGGTAAATTTGAGATTATGTAGAATTAAACACAAAAAAATCTTTGTTGGTCTCTCTCACTCTTCAACTCTATTTCTCTAATCCCTAGCAGCTCTTCCCCAAATAAGTAGTTACTTTGGTGGGAAACTCCATCTATTCTGATTTGGATGGAAATCAATTACTAACTGAACATCACACCTAAAACCCTCATGCACTTTTTCCTGTCGCAAGTTACAAAAGCTAGACAATATGTAACAAAATAAAATTTAAGAAAACTAGTTAGAGGCAAGCATGACCCTAGATTATTAACAGTGGTCAAACCAAAAAATAACTACAAGCTCAAGCTATGATTATATCAGTCTGATTTGATCTTTCTTAAGACTACAGTACAGAAAAAAAAAATTAATAATGTAGCAGAGCTCAAACACAAGAGCAATTAGATGTAACTCTGAGAGATGATAAACAACAGAAAATAAGTTAAGATGGTAGCAACAAGTTCAAAGAAAAAAAATAGATTATATAGTTAAAAAAGCTAAATCTATTATAGTGGAAGGTACAAGGACAAAAGGAGACTAAAGAAAACATTAAATAATGCAATTAAAAATAATTTAATTAATTTGAATATTAATAGTAAGAGCTATGCATAAAGCTCAATGGAGAGATAAAATTCATGGACAATCTCAAATAATTTAGAAAACCACAACTAGATGATGAAAATTTATCATGTTAAAGTAAATTGATAATTTATAATCCATTCCACAAAGTGAATGATACAGAATCAACTATGCATAAACTTCATATCCTTAAAGAAATCCAACTTTGGGTACTTGAATAATTCTTTGCTTAACAATAATCTCTCCGTGTTTAACAAACACTTCTTGATCCACTAAAAGTTTACTTGAGCAGCAATATTGATCTTATTTGCTCAGTGTCATGCCTCCTTGAATTTTTCTATATCAATTTCTTGTTAAAGACGCACTTCAAAATAAATTGTAATGGTGAGCATCAGCAGCTGAGTAATACTTCAATATCAAATTATGAACATATAAAATTAACTCATTTACTGGATATTCAAAGAGAAAATAAAACGAAAGTGAAGAAATATGGCAAAAAACATACTGTTCAGAAGAAACAACAGGATTCTGAATCTGCTCCTCCTGCACAGTTGCATCAAATGACAAATCCGGAGCTGCACCAGTTGAATATGGTGCTGAACATGACACCAATAAATCTTGACTCTTTGGTTCCACTGAAGAATTATATCTCCAGTTTATACCATGAGTATTTGACCAGAAACATTTGTAGGCCATATTGGAACCCCAAGGTTTTTGATTCCTTAAGCTCCCACAAGCTCTCCATGAGAAGTTGAGACCGTTATTGCAAGAACAGAGATTGACCCTCATCGTGCTGTTCAAGATGAGTTTGGAACTTGAATTATCCTTTGTCATAGGGCGGGCGGCCAACCCAGATCCTCTCAAAAAAGCACTGCTGGAAGACATTATGTTCCACCAAAAAGGAAACCTCCGCACAGGTTGTGAAATCTGATTAGTAAGATTCTGGGCGGCAACAGCGGGTGAAGAAAAGATCTGAAGTGGGCGGTGGCCACCACAGGCGTGGAGATCACTAATGGATGACTTAGGCAGGAGATGGAAAGCGCAGCCAAGGGTGGAGAAGGGCTCAGAAAAGACAGAGCAGGTGTTACCGAACAAGAAACTCCGCCCACGTCCGCGTAGGAGTTCCGACGAGGTCTGCAGCCCTTTGTGCTTCGTCAGGTAGGTCGATGGCATCTTATCCTGTCCTAGCCAAAGACAGAGCGGAACAACAAAGCAGGAAATCTCTCATAACCAGCGACTTCTAGTGGCCTAAAATTATGGTCGAAAAGCCAGCTCTGGAAAGGAAAGATTGTAGCTTGGTAAGGCAAAAAAAAAATATATTTCCCCCCATTTAATTGGATAAAAGATAAAATTTTGTAGACTGATTGCAAAGAACAATAGAAAACCAAAAAACATACTTTGCTCAAAATAAAAATATTGAAAACGAACGGACTCCATCTAGACGTAGATTGCAACTACAGCAAAGAAAGGAAGTTTTTTTTATAAACGAGAAGCACCTTCTATCTCGGCAAAGGTTGGCTATTGACAACATCTAAATAAAAAAGGATAGAAACTTCAACAAATTCTAAAAAAATAAGTTAAAAGAAGAAGAAGCACCTACGAACTTGACTAATTCCTTATCGCCTCCTGTTCTCTCCCTGTGTCCGAGGGAAGAGGGCCACGGAGAGAGAGAAGGCCACTTGGCCGCCCTTGTCCCGTGGCGTCGAGGTGATTTGAGGTGGAGGCGGCGCAATGTATGGAGCCAGGGGAATGGATTGCGAGACGAAGTGATCGAATCAATGGCCACCTTTGACCACGAGCACTGACATCGCGTGTTGCTATTTTGTACCTTTCGTTCGGGAAACCCTAATTCGGTACCGGACCCACGTGAAGGGAGTGGGAGGAGTGTCTTGTCCAATGGATTAATTGGTACCCTAATTCGGTACCGGACCCACGTGAAGGGAGTGGGAGGAGGGTCTTGTCCAATGGATTAATTGGTATTGGTTCGGTTTGTTATATCGAGTAGCCATATCCTCCGCTGGATTTGTAGGAGCGGAATGTTACACAAAATTCGACATCAAATTTAGAAACAATAAAAAAAGTACAGCTTACTTAGATTATCATCATAATTTTTATTTTTAATATCAACATAACAATTTAGAAAAACGATTTTAATTGAGATGATAAAATTTATGGGTAATTTACATGCACTCTCTATTGGCAAATATAACTTTACATGTAGTCCACATCCATAAAAATTTTTCTTTTCACTCTCCAGTTAAACATATTTACCTAATTGTCCATGATATTTTTAAGTACAAAAAGTCTAAAAATCAGTATAAATCCTCTTAAATTCAGTATATTAAATTAGAATCTAATATATTTTCTATCA
>JBBMJZ010000060.1:14903146-14913664 GCA_037833815.1 Zingiber zerumbet
GCTCATCTGTTGCCTCTTCAATTGGCCTTTGGAGCAATCGAGAATTTAGAATATATGGATCATCAGCTATTGGGAACTCCTCCTCTAAGTTATTGTATTACTCTAGAGATATTTCATATTATTCAATCTGCATATCATCAGCTAAGAATTCTTGTACATCTGTATTACATTATAATCTCTCTATAATTCGGTTATAATACCCTTCCTCCTCACTCCAAGTAGGCTCAAAGTAATCTCCAAATGTTGTACAAAGATTCAGAACTTCATCTTCTTGAATACTTACTTCTTTATTTAGATCAAATTTGAAATTACTATTTGTATTTTTATTTGTGGTAGACACACAGCTATACTGCAAGATGATGAAATATTTGTTCTGGATAATTCTCCTACATTAGCTTCATGTCCACTAGAATTTGTATCAAGTGTATTCCATTTCTCAAAGAGAATTTCTTCAGTTATACGATCGTCCCTGATAAATAAATTATAAACTAATTTTAGTAAATTTGCAAGTACATAATCAGGTGCTGTTGTTATTTTGTAATTTTACATAATTCAAACCACTAGGAATGGTTGAACGAGGACAAGAACTATATGATATAAAAGCAAAGTTTTAACCAAAGATCACGTTGTGCCTGATATCATCAATATTAGGCCCCTATTGAAGCAGACAATTCTTGTAAACTAGGACCACCACTCACAGAATGTGAGGCCTAAATAAAAAATGGTTAGCCTAATTTAACTAACAACCACAACAACTAACAACACAGTAAATGGGTGTAATCAAACAAGTTTAGGTCCATAAGTGGCTTTTGGTCAACACACAATGATGGACCAAGGGTAATTGGATTTATGGAAACTCCCAATCACTATGAAGGGTTGAGCGAGGAGAGAAGGTAGATATGGTAACAAAAAAACTTTTGAAAAAGGTAGAAAGTAGGCCCGATATGATCAAGGTCTTGATACCTACCATACTTAACTTAACATGCATGAGCAAGGTCTAGCTCAAATTTAGCATCATACTTTGCAACAAAAGTGTTCAAAGGCCTGATATGATGTATTCGATTACATCATATTACAGGTGTTGTTGAATATTTATTCCCCACACATCCAATGAAACCATAACCATGATTTTTTTCATCACACTTTGCAACAAAAGTGTAATTTTTTTTAACATCACTACCCTATTTTACAGTAAAAAATCTATACATACATGTCTAAATCTTTAAATGTATTCTTCTACTAATTTCACTCTTGTTAGAAGTTTGTCTTTCTCGGCTGACGTTCTAACTGCGGTTATCCTTTGGACTTGTCTTGAAACTCTTACAGCAATATCACAAAACCCTAACTAGTCTTTTGTAATCCCGCCAACCAGCACGAGCAAGAATGACAAGCGCAGGAGGTTCATATTTCTTTCGTGTTTATAACACCATGTAGAGGGATGGAGGGAGAGAGACGGTGAGAAGACGTGCATCCGAACCATAAAATTATTTTCAATTCTATTTGTGGCTTAGATGTTTGGAAATTGATGATTGAAAAAGGTGGTCTGTAGGTAGCGAGAGGGGTAATCTGGGAATTAAATTTCTTATTCTGGCTTTTTGGTATAAACCAAACTACTATATGCCTTTTGTTAAATATAATATCTAAGATACGTCTTTTGGTAAATTAACGATATATATAACATCTTTATTATTTCTCTAAAGAATCATTAGAATCAACAACAAATCAATTGCAGAGGAGAACATACATTTAAAAGCTGTCACAGGGGGTAGATTCAAACAGGAGCATTCTTGAAGCTACGTCGTAGATTATGTGCATATTTTGTTGTTGGTAGTTGCCGATGATGGTCAATTTGTCTCCGTTTTGCCCGGGTCGCATAACCAAGCAATAAGCTCTCGTTCTTTTATCGGCGAACATGTAGTTCATTTGCGGCATCCTCATGTCGGCGCCGTTGTCGAAATGGAACACCATGTCCGGCAACGGCGGCGGTGGCCATGACGACAAACCAAAGCAGAGGTCAAGGCCAACAGTCCTCGACATATCTTTCACCGGAAGTCCCACCAGAGACTGCAGCTCCTTCTTAATCACCTCGAACGCTAACTGCGGCAGCTGCGTCTGCCCGGTGCCGGAGTCAACGAGCACTCCGGTAGATTCTTCTTTGTTGTACTCAAAGACGGACGCCGGAATGGGCAGGAGGTTTCCGCCGATGGAAATACCTCTCATGGCGATGTAGTACTGGTCGGTGGCATTCAGAAAAGGCGTCGATTGCACTTCGCCGGAACTCGCCTTCTTTGCGCTCGATAAATCGCCGAGGAGAAGGTGGCTTTTGCTCGAGCTTTTGAACGGAGTGAGACAATAAGAAAACCTTCCCAAATTAAGCTGAGAAACCAACGAGAGTTTTCCTTGGCCGAGCCCGACGACGCCGGAGGCGCCTGAGAAAGTGCCCTTGACAAGTCTGTTGCAGCCGAAAGTCAAGTTGACCGTCGGTGACTCAGCGCCGAGCGAAAACGTCTCTGTCGCCAAGAATCCGTTGATCATCGCCGACCCATAAACATAAACATATTCACATTTTGGCGTGCTGACGGGCTTGAGTGGTTGGTAATCATACAAAGGACTGGAGCAGGGGAGCTTGGAGAAGGTGGAGGATTTCGACGGGTCATAAATGCTTATGCCTTTCTCATCGCATTGCTCACTGCAGGGGCGACACTTGGCCCAGACGACCTCACTTCCGGTGTCGAGGACACCGGTCACGGGGAGCTTTGGAGTCCCTATGGAGTATTCTATGAAGTAATCGAACATGGAAGCTTTGATAGGAACATTGAAGGACGCAGAGGGGTTATTTGCTAGCCTAGATTCGAGAACTTTTCGACGATGGTGACTCCGTTGCACGAGGCGATGAATGCGGCCAATCGAGCTAAAGGGTTGGCCGGAGTCGACGTGGGTCAACCGGAGATGAAGGCCGGCAGTATGAGCAGCAAAGATTGAGGGGAGAGAGGAGGACAATGCAAGCAGTGTAAACAAGAACAAGTGTGCCATCTTTGTTTTTATTTATGGTATTGAAGATTGCAATGTGGAGAGGGATACGCTAGCATGCTTTTATATGCGAAGAAGGAGAGTCAAAATAGACTTCCAACAAATTGTTATAACGATTTGTTATATATAGATTTACATTTATGGATGCACATAAGAGAGGTTTAGGTATTTACTTTATTATTCCACGCTAAATTAAATTTAGATATCAATTTATTAGTTGGATGTATTATATGTTAACCTAACTTTCTCTTCAGTGATTTAGACGCCCCCAATATGGAAAATAATATAATTCAATTAATTATTTTATTAAATAAGATAAAAATATGTAATTCAAAATTCAAATAGAATAATAAATTAAAATTTAATAATTAATTTAAATAAAATTAATGAAAATTCTGTTTTTTTTTTTTTTAAATTGGGCCTTGTTTTTAAATTTGGTCCACTTACTAATTGGATCTAGTTGTCTTGGGCTTGACATTAGTAAATGCGATTGCGTAGCTTCATCCTCTGGCTGCATGGGTTGAGCGACTCCGGACCGGCCAATGAGCCCATCCGGACCTCCTTCCCCGCTCCCGAGTTCAAGCTCTCCAAGTGGTCCTTCCCGTCCGCCCCTCTCTCTTCCGTCTCCTGCAACTGCACCATCCCTTATATGCTCCTTTATTTCCTTTTTTTATATAAAGATCAACGGAATGGGGCAAGACTTCGTGCTGATACAATTGGAGTAACTTTTTTTTTTATCAGTTTTCGCTTCTGATCCACATCGGTATTTCTGTGTACGAGGAAAACCACTTTTTTTTAATGCAAAATGTTGCATTTCTCCCCATTTTTGTGCAAATTTGGGATGCTTCTGATCTAGGGTTTATGCTTTGGAAGGGGTACTAGTTTTGTTTGGTCAGTAGAAACCTGCTAAGTGAAGTTTGATCTATATGCATTCATCAAAAGAACGATCTTTCATTTGATACTTGTAGTATTTCTATTAAGGAGAACACATTTTCGCCTGAGTAGTGTTTTGTTACTTTGCAGATAGTGGTGTGATGTCTTCCTGGTTTGACATTTTATGAGATACCTGTGACTTCTGAAAATTTTCTTTAACTAATTCACGTTTTAATTCTTGTTCAATGCTAATGCTAGTCAATTAGTCATTGCAAATTGTATTCCTGTAAAATAGCTGTTCACTGTCATCCATTCCAATATCTTGTTGACCAGACGTGTTTTTTCACGCATCAATCCTGAGAGGCCTGTAATCTAAATTTTAAATAGTTGGACATTTTCCTAACCTTCAGAACGTGCATGCTAGGATAGAAAGAGGTTGACAATGGAGTAAACTCTGAAAACATATTTGCTTTTGGATTTACCCAAAAACGTATAAATACAATCTTAGTCCAGAAGCATTTTATCAACTCAAGTTATTAGCATTCAACACTTGCGCTTCCGGTTGAAATTTAGCTTCTATTTTTTGTGTGTCATTGTTGTAAGAGGCTTCTCCGCCTAAAAGAAATACTAGTGCGACATATTCCTTGGATTAACAACCTCATCGGTTATAACCAAGTAAATATTTTTGTGCCTCTTCTTTTACTTTCTGTTTTACTGCTTTAATTATTTTGTAAGTGTTCTTTTGAAAGCTCGAGAAGAGTCTCTTTTTATTTTTCAGGGTTATTCAACTCCCCTTCTAGCCGGCCCAACGGTCCCAACAAGTAGTATCAGAGTCAAGGCGCTTGCTTCAGGAGGACTAACCGTCGATCGAAGCAAAGACGATGGCCGGACCGAGCATATACCCGTCAAAATTCGAAGGGGAATTCGCTACCTAGAAAAAGCGAATGCAGGTATTTTTCAAAACTGACTTTGATTTTCTTCTTATAATAGAATTTGGTTTTATAGCACCGGAGGGCAAAGAAAAATATCAATGGAAGAAAAAGCTACAGGCTGACTACGTGGCAAACGGCAAAGCATAGTATCATATGTTGAGCGTTCTTCCGCCACAAGAAGTCAACCGAATCGGCAACTACGACTCCTCGAAGGAACTTTGGGAGAAGTTCCTTGAACTACACGAAGGGGCATCCGAAGCCAAGCTCGCAAGACGAGAGTTACTTTGCAACCAACTCACCAACCTGCAATTTAAAGAAGACGAAATGATTGCACACTTTCACTCGAGGATTAAGGAGCTCATCATCGGACTTTCAAATCTCAGAGAAAAGGTAAGTAACCGAGATTCACTAATGTACGCTCTTAATGCATTTCCTAGGAATACGAAATGGGCATCACTAGTAGATGTCTTTTATATCTCGAAGGACTTAGAATCTATTTCCTTAGAAGAATTATTTTCAACGTTTGAAGTGTAGGTACTAAGGAGCCGAAGCACAACATCACCCTCAAGGTAACGAGAGACGAACATGAGTTAGAATCTTCTCTCAACGATGAGGAAATGGTAATGATGGTAAGGCATTTTAAAAAGTTATTCAAATCAAGAAAAATTAGCCATCCGTAGGATAGAAAGAAAAGGACAATCAGATGTTACCACTGCAACAAAGAAGGGCATGTCAAAGACAACTACCCCAAGATAAGGGACAAGGACAAGGACAAAGGAAAGAAGCATGTCCAAACGAACAAGTACAAGACTTTAAAGATGATGTGGGACAATAAGTCGTCCGAATCGGAAGTCGAGGCTTTCTCTGGACTTGCCTTAATGCCAAGTCATCAAGCAGATGAACACGGAGCAAGCTTATCTAAAATGAGCATCGAGAGCATCGATGAAGTGGGAGCTACATCGGAATAAAGCAGCAATTCAGGGGGAGCTTCAAATAACGAAGAGGTAAGTTAGGTATGATCTCTCCTACCTGATAAATTATTTAAGTTTGTCAAATTGTTAACTAAAGATTGTTGCAAATTTGAAAAGGAAATAAAAATTTTAAAATTAATTTTAGCAAAATCTTGCCCATTAGATGAGTTTGACAAAATAAAATTAGAAAATGAGATTTTGCAAAAAGAAATAAGTAACTTGAAAAAACATGCATGCTCATATAATACAAGTTTTAGAAAATTTAATAATCTAAATTGGTATTTTAGATATCACAAGGGACAAATTAGAAATATTTCAAGAAATATGTCCCTAAGAAATTCCTAATTAATCCAATTGGCTGGAACCTATATTGGGTTCCAAAGTCTTGTATAACTTGAACTTTAGTCTTAGCGCTTTTAGCGAGAAAATTAAAATTTAATTTTCTTATGAGGCTTTATCTAGAAAGTAGTTGTTGCTCCAATTACCAAGAAAGTCTAGTGCCTCGCCACAGTTTAGAAGCCAAATATTGAAATAAAATGTTTAATTGACTAATTGATAAAACATTAAATTAAAATTATATAATGCTTTAAAATAGTTACTCAATTTTTTTACTTAAAAAATTCTCAAAGATATTTTTGCTTAAAAAACTTAGAAAAATTTCTCAAAAATATTTTTTTTACTCAAATTTTTATTTTGCAAAGTTGTTTAACTTAGAATTTTTTTTACTTAGAAAATTTTTCTGCTTGATTTTTTTTAAAACTTAAAGTTTCTCAGATTATTGCAAATATTTTTTTTGGTGATATCAAAATAATTTTCAAAATTTTTTAAACTTTTCAAAATTATTTCCCTTAGATTTTCTTGGTACCCTTTTTTTTTATGTGATCAAAAGGGGAGAAGGAAAAAGATTAAGTCTAAGGAGAGGTAGACTGCAGATTAATTTTTTTTATTTTTACACTTTATTGCAGAATTTATTGGTTTAAACTTTATGTCTCTTTATCCTAGCTTAACTTGGGTTGCTCACATCAGAAAAGAGGAGATTGTTGAAACCCCAAGGTTATTTTGATGTGATCAAACGAGTTAAGTTAGGTTCGGTGGTGCTTTAACCTTGTGTCTAAGTATGCAGGAGCTTAGGGGCACAGGAGGTCGGGCAAAAGACACAGCTAACGAGAAGGATGACACGGGAGAGAGTCAACGGGCTCGGTGCATCTGAGAGACGAGGTGCTGTGAATGAGTACAAGGGCGGACGAGAAAGAGGCGCGCGGCGTTTCCAAGGGACTAGAAGCCAGAGCGGAAGGTTGCTTGAGAATGCTGAAAATTAGGTTCGGGTGAGCCCTATTCCGGACGGTCGAGATCACCCAAGCGAGTAGAGTCGGAGCGAAAGACCTGGATCGAGGCGAGTAGAATCGGAGCAGAGGGCTCGGAAAAAGTCAATGCGGTTGACTTTAAGGGTCTGGGTGCCCAGACCCATTCTGAGCGTCAGGAACCTCGATTTTATCAAGATCGACGTGTACGTTGACCGACGCGTCAGAGATAGAATTATATCCCACTCCAAGCGCTTGGAACGCTTTCAAGCATCCTGACCAAAGCTATAAATACAGCCTTGGTCTAGAAGCTAGAGAACAACAAACAATTTGCAACAACACTTTTATATGCCTTAATTTTCATTTAGTTTCTCATTTTCATGCTTACACTGATGTAAAGAGGTTTCTCCGCCTGAAGGAGAGTTAGTGCATTTCATATCCTTGGATTAACAACCTCACCTGTTGTAACCAAGTAAATTCAGGTATCTTTTTCTTTTTAGTTCATTTTCTATTATATTTTTATGCAAGTGCTCTTTTAAGATCGAGAAGGGTATTTTTTTGTGCAAGGTTATTCAACCCCCTTCTAGCCGCCCAACCGGTCCCAGCCCAAGGTTGACCAGATACTTGATTGGGAAGTCCTAATTGGAAGTTAGGCAATGGCAAGTCCAAGAGAAGGTTGGCAAAAGAAGAAAATCCAAGTATGTCATTGTTGACAGGACACTTTGTGTGAAAAGTCTTGGTGAGCGAAGCTAGGTGAAAACCCTAGTGAGTAAAACTAGGCTATAGGCAGTGAGGAAATCATGGTGACTGAAGTCAGGTGAAAGTCTTGGTGAGTGACGCCAAGCGTGTGGAAATCAAGGTGGGTCTAGGGTGACTAGACATTTGGTGTTTGGAAGTCCAAGTGGGTCATGGAGAACCAGACACTTGGCACGAGACGGTATATCCAAATGGGTCAAGGTTGACAGGATACTTGACACAAGGAGAAAAGTCCAAGTGGGTCAAAGGATTAATCGAACACTTGATGACGAAGCCCTAGCAAGTCAAGGTTGACCAGATGCTTGGCAGGAGCGAGTCCCAACAGGTCACGATTGACCAAATGTTGGGATTGGTTATCCTAGACTTGAGTTAGGGTTTGGATCAATCGATCAACTGATCGATTGTATATCAATCAAGAAGAGGCACGGTGAATTGATTAATTGATCGATTAGATGAATCGATCAGTTGATCGATTGAAAATCGATTAGCTGATTGATTAAGCACCTTCGTGATAACGCACATTCCTAATCGATCAGCTGATCGATTAGGATTCACCAATCGATCAGCTGATCGATTGGATGGTTTTGCGTCAAAATACAGAAAATTGAATCGATCTGGCTAATTGATTCAGCATGTCTTAAGCGATCAAAGTGATCACTTAAGGTTCTTTCTGTTCGAAACAGAAAGGTTGGTAACCAATTAATCAGGGAAGCTTAATCGCCTACGGAATTTTTTTCGTGATCGAACAGAAGGGAAGTAATTGATTAGGGTAATTGATGATGCCCTGCTTAAACGATTAGGGTAATCGCTTAACCTTGAAAAAATAGTCGTTGTGCGCCCGAATAAAAGGATTCGCATGCACTATTCTGAGTACTTCTCTCCGATCATTTTCACTGAGCTCACACAGACATCACCATCGGTTCTTGAGGTTTCTTGGAGACAAGTGTTACTGCACTTCCAAAGTCAAGAGGTGTTCCCAAATAACAAGAAGAAGCAAGTTAGGGTTTCATGTTATAAATCTTGTAAGATTTATTATTGTATTAGCTTCTTTTGTTCTTCTTCTTGTATTTCTATATTGAGAGATTATACGAGGCTTCTTTGCCTCTGGATTTTTTTTTGAAAAGGAGTGTATTTGATAGTGGATGTGTGAGAGAGGACGAGATCCTTGGATTAGTCATCTCATTAGAGGTGGATACTAAGTAAATCCATCTTGTTAGTATTGGGGAGCCTTGCGTTGAGTTTATCCCTTATACGTCATCATCAACAAAGCATGAGAAACTATTCACCCCCCTCTAGCTTCGAAGTGACCCAACAAGTGGTTTCAGAGTGAGACCGCTCTTCACCAGACTCATCGTCGAAAAGGGCAATGAGCTAGAGGAAGAATAAGAAGTTGAAGCCCTAAAGTTAACAAAGTCAAAGACTTCATTAAAAGAGCTTAACTTCAAGATAGATTTTCAAGATGAACTTGGATATGACACAAGGGCACCTCCACTATTTATAGCGTCAAGCTTCTATCTTTAGAAATCAAGGACCGAGAATTTTTTCATGATGGAGATAGAGCAATGGTTTACTTTAATATAGAGCTTTGAATCTCTAAAGGATTGCAAAGGCAAAATTCTCAAGAAAAGTAATTAGAGCAAGGAGCCAATGCAAAGATGCGAGGCAAATGATAAGGTAACCAAAACTTTGGTTAATTTATTGTCAAGCACAATTATATATAAGATTGGAGAATACCAAGACGCCAAGGAGCTTTGGAGCAAGTTAACAAGGATCCATGAAGTCTCCTTCACTACACTGAATTAAGAAGAATTCAAAGAGAGTGATTCATTGGACCAAGAAGAGGAGGACTCTGAGGTTGAGATGTGCTCAACATCAGAAGAAGAAGAAGAAGAAGATCCATCCTCAATTAAATGCAATAATAAAGGTAAAGAGAGAGCCTACTCTTCATTTCATGTATATGAGGATTCAAAGGTTGAGAGATACTTAACATCTGAGGATGAAGAGGAAGAGACATCCACCTCTAGGATTGAGGGGGAGTGTGGATCAATGCTGGATCAAGGAGTGACCTCCACATTCGGATCAAAAGAAGATAGTGTCATCCCTACAAATGAAGGCATACAAATTTCAAATTACAAAAATAAAAATCATATCATTTGTTTTGAGTGTAGAGAAAAAGTCCACTACAAGAGTAAGTCTCCTAAATTGACCAAGAAGAAACGTCAACTGGCACCAAAGGCTAAGGAGAAGCTTACGAATGTCGGTCCTGTGGCACAAAAAGACAAGGAACACATTATGTGTTTTTCTTATAATCAAAGAGGACATTATCGGAGTCAATGTCCCAAGGGGAAGAATCTGACCAAAAGCAAAGGAGGAAGCTCAACTGGAGGAGGAGCTCTTAAGAGCAAACCTAAGATATCATTTGTTGAAGTTATTCCTTTAAATCATAATAAAATGCATGCTAGTTGAAATTTATATCACTCTAATGCAATCTATCATGAAAATAGGAATCATGATAAAATTAAGGAAAAATATGTAGCATATCATGCTAAGACCACCTCACCTAAGGTTAGGAAGGTAAATAATAAATTAGATAATAACTCTAAGGATTTTAGATACATGCCTAAGAAGAAGAAAACTCAAAGTTTTAATGAAAAA
>JBBMJZ010000060.1:14913764-14929280 GCA_037833815.1 Zingiber zerumbet
GACTAGTCACCTCTTCTTGAGGTGGATACCAAGTAAATCCCTAGAGTTAGCGTTGTTGTGTTGGTTCTTGTATTTTCTGCTGCATATCATCGCAAGAAGCGAGCAACGACGAGCACGAGATCATGAAGAGCTATTCACCTCCCCCCCTCTAGCTACATTTCGGTCCTAACACAAGTTTGGACCTGCATTCACACTTACATCCATTACATAGCATCTCACGGACATAACAATCTCAGTGGTGTTTACAAACCAATCACAAAACACGGATAGTATTTCCAGCAATTACACATGCTACTATCAATTATAAAAACACGTTCAGGGGTTTAGAATTCTGGGCAGAAACTGGTGAACACATGCTATACAAGTCATTACATTTTGTTACATGAAACATTATCATAAAGTTTATCCAAAAACATGATTAACTTTTCATAACTTCAAAGTTTTGTAAGTTTGTATATGATGCACCAATGAGACACGAATACATCTATCTAAACTTGAATATAAAATTTAGCCATAAAGTATATATGAGATAAAAATACTAATGATACAAGACTAATATCCATCCATAAACAAAAAAAAAAAAAATCAAATGTCGACATTATCCATAATTATATTTCTTAATGACATCACAACACTGGCATTACTTAACCAAACCAACTAACAAATAAAATAAGTATACAACCAAAAGAATTAAGTTCACTATCACTAATATCGAGATCACATATGGTACATTTTAATTTTCCATATTATGTCCAAGATAAGCAATGTGTTCACTTCCTATCCTTGACTCCACTCTTGGTAATATCCTAAATGTATATTACTGATGTCTTCATTTAGTCCAGTATCAAACCCCACCCACTTTAACCATCCATGTTGTTTACATCCATAATATAGTCTTCCTGGGATTTTGATCGATCTAGAGACTAGCACCAATGCTCTCAGTTTGCAGTCCTTGTGTCGCACAGTTTCAAAAATTGGTATGGTTGATACTGTTGTTACTTGATGTCATTCAATAGCAACCTAAAAAGTAAAATTCAACAAAATTAAGCTAAACAATAGCAGTTTGCATAAGTAATGGAAAATCACATATTTTTATGAGTAATTTGACAAACTTCACTCAAAGTAGCTACAACTTGTATTAAAATACCTAAATTTTATGACACACCATATTTTCCAAACAAAAAAAAAGCTAAATAATTATAGTATTGTATGCCAAAAACTTAATTTTCCATCTATTCATAAAACATGTAACAATATCTTATACTAAAGCTAATTAGGAAAACCCCATCAGAATCCCAAATTAGATAACAGTGTTTGAAGTGAGATAAAATTAATCCAATTTGTAAGAAATTAGATTACAATGTTTGGAATATCGTTAATGAATCACATAGATGGTATTGAAGTGACAAAATATGGAGCATTCCAAAGGAAGGATTGCAACTTAATGTGCAACTAGAATTTAACTATGGAAAGAATTGTAATGCACTGTATAAACATGAACAAATAATATTGTTCACCTTCTAGTAAACTTCATCCACTTCTTAATTACAATGATATTGCAAATTTCAAAAATCAAGGAATGAGCTAGGGTATTGATGTTATATCTCTATTTTTTTTTTGAAAAAAAAACAACAAAACTATTACACCTTACATATATGACGTAATTATGATAATTATCACTAATTTCAGTATAGTTAGAAAAGAAAATATGTTTTCACAGCATGTTGAGAAATAGTAAGAAAGCCCTAGTTATTAATAAATTAGCGCAAATTAAAAGAAAATGACAATTATCACAAGTTTAGCTTCATGCAAATAAAACTTAGGAATAAAAGTTTTAAGTGTCATTAGCTAAATGATTGATTACTAAAGACAGAACTGAAGTTTCAACCCATTAGAATTGCTACCAAAGGAAGTAAGAAATTATGCATGATCTGGCATTGTAGAACTTGCGTAGTAGTAGTGTAATCAAGAACAACAAAGCTCCAACACAGGCATAAAGAACAACAATGATATATCAATGAATATAGATGAAGGGAATTGGATGCTGCTGCCAGCCAAGGATACGACCAGCCAGCTAGCTGCGGCTAGCTAGCCTGTCGTGGCTGGCCAAGGACGCGATCCTTAGCCGGCCGCGCTTGGAGAAGGAGAGAGGGGGGAGGAAGAAAGGTACCGAGCTAGAGCTACTGTGGTCGACTTCTGGAGGGGATGGAGCTGTAGCTGTTGTTGATCGTCGACGAAGGGAGGGGACGGAGTTTTCTTGCTGCTAGCTGCCATTGATTCCATGAGGGAATGAAGCCGGCGCTGTCAGAGACAGTCAACGAAGAAAGTCGAAGGGTTCATTTCAGAAAGGATTTAGGGCATAGAATAACAACTATGGGTATTTGGGAGAGACATTCACGTGTTTTGCATGTGCCGAATTGTTCATATCTTTGTCGTTTTCTAAGTGGGGCATCTAGACAAATGCAATTTCGGGACAGAGGATCCGAACTGATTTTATTCACTAATTAAAATTATATATTACAACATATTCAATGACATAACAATAATAATTAAATCTTATCTATTAGAGAGGATATAATATATGAATATTTTTAAGTCATTGAGCTCTATCTCCTACTATATTATCATTTATACTTAAATAAATTTTATCTTAATTTATTATTATTAACTAAGTCTTTTTTTTGTCTTCTTTCTTCTCGTTTGATGTGCATGCTTGTTATAGTTTATATTATCTAACTAGAGCTTTTATTAATCGTCTAAGTACATGCTTGTACCATCTTAAACGTGTCTCTCAAAGTTTTCTCTCAATAGATGCAATTCCAACTTTCTCTCTAATACTCTCATTTCTTATTCCATTCATCCTCATATGTCCATACATCCACCTTAACATCCTCATCTCTATAACTTTTATCTTTTACTCATGTGCTTGAATCATAGCCCAACATTCAGCTTTATTGGTGTAGGGTGCGCCAGAATCAAACCTGAGTTTTGATGTTGTCAAAGGTTCAAGTTAAGTCTTGTTGTAATCTAACAAGTTAACTAAGTATGTATAGGGATGACAACAGGGCAGGTTCAGGCTGGGTTTGGCCAATCCCAGAACTCATCCTATCAGAAAAAATAGACCTGAACTTGGACCTGCCCTATCTAGTTTTTCAACCCGGCCCGCCCCCGACCCCGCTTAAAACCCAGCAGGTCCATAGCGGGTTGGACCCGCCAACCCCCTAAGCTTAAAAAAAAATACAAACTTATTGTATATTTTATATTGTATAATATAAATATAAATATAAAACATATATATATAGGGCGGGTTCATTGAAACCTGTAAACTGTCCTGAAATTGCTTCTAAACCCGGTCAACTGATTTAGACCCACCCCGTAACCCGTTTGACGACCGGGTTTAAATCCACTCTAAATAGGAAGGTTTTAATACGGGGTCAGGTTTAAACCCACCCCATTGCCATCCCTAAGTGTGCATGATGTTTACTCAACCGAAAAAATCTTAGCAGATCGTGGAAGTTAGGCATGAAGTGAAAGATCGAAAAGAATTTAAATATCTCCATAATAGTATAATATTGTTCACTTTAAGCCTAAGGTCTCATGGTTTTTGCTCTTGGGTTCTACCCAAAATGCCTCATACCGATGGAGATATATTTTTCTTATAAACTCATGATCTTTTCCATGTGTTTTCAATGTAGAACTATGCTTGCAACCTTGCAACCCAAACAAAGGACCACAAGATCTCTCTCAAACATTAGGTCACTCTTGACCTTCTCAAGGCGTCCCCTCGAGTATCGGGTTACTCTTGACCTACTCAGGGCCTCCCCTACTTCGTTCAAGGTTTCACCCACACGATTTAATCTTTAATCATAGCTCTGGCTCGTGCTTCTTCCGACAGTTAGTCTGGTGAAGAACGACCTCACTTTGATACCACTTGAAGAATCAAAAAGAATTTAGATATCTCCATAATTGTATGATATTGTCCACTTTAGGTCTAAGCCTTCATGATTTTTGCTCTTGGGCTATACCCAAAAGACCTCATATCAATGGAGATATTTTTCTCTTATAAACCCGTAATTTTTCTCATGTATTTTCAATGTGAGACTATATTTGTAACCTTGTAACCCTAACAGGAAGTCCAAGTGGGTCGAGAGGACCCAACACTTGGCAGGGAAGCTTGATAGGTTTGGAGGACCCCGTATTAAGAGGAAACTCTGGTGAGCCGATCCGATGCTAAGCGGTAAAGTCCAAATAAGTTTGGAGGATCAATGTTTAGTAGGTAAATTGAGATAAACAACTAGTGAGGAGTGATTGTGAGATCGTGTTCCAGAAAGAAACAACCTTAGGTTGTTAATCCAATTGAAGAAATCAAGAAGGTTTTTAAGTTGAGATCAAGATAGTTTTACTGTCAATTACTGTTTATGTATCATATATTACTGTCCTAACTTTGTTTTGCAGGAATATTTGTTTAACTCTATTTTGTAGGAACATGTTTGATCGGTCGATCGAACCGGGTTAATACAGAATAAAGATCAGATTGCGCCAAAGTAAACATGGAAGTCAGGCCGATCGGTCGACCAAACCCAGGGATCAGTCAACCAAACAATAAAAACATTAATTGTGAATTAATGGTGAATCTCGACAAAGAGGAAAACTGTACAGATTGGTCGACTGATCAAGGGAATCAGTCGACCGAACAATAAATGCTTATAAATGTGCGAAGATCAGATCTCGGCGAAGAAAGAAAGCAAGAGGTTCAGTCGATCGATAGGAGGATCAGTCGACTGATAGGATCAGTTGATGGAATGGTTTATCGGTCAATCGAACGAGACTTATATAAGGGGTGCTCGAGGTCTGAGCTAAAGTAACTTTTCAATTTGTTCTGAATTATTCATTCTCCTACTATTCTACACATCATCTTCACGAGCAAGCTGCTACGTTGAGAAGTGCCGACGAGCTTCGTTTCTTACTCTTTGTTGGTATAATTTTAATTAGTTTGCATCATTTTAATTTCAAGAAGATAGTAGTGTGTTACTATCTTCTAGTTTTATTTATACGAATTGCTTCTTTCTAAAGGTTTTGAAAAGAAGAGTTATACCCATCGGTACGATCTTAGAGTAAGAAGTCGACGTAGCTACAAACCAAGTAACTGAACGAATCTTATTATTTTTCACTGCACTCTCATTGTTTTTACGATACAAAAGAAAATTTTTTAACAAGTGATATCACCCCCCCCACCCCCAATTGCTTCTTTTCAATCCATCAATTGGTATCAAAATAGGTCATTCTGAATTTACTTAACAGTTTTTTGAGCACTTTTAAAATCTTTTTTTTTCTTAAAAAGATTTTTTTGATTATATTTCTCTTTTTCATATCGCACTGCAAATCCCAAGATGAAAGTCTTGGGAGTCTTCTTTTATTAATTCCCTTGTGCAAGAATGTCGATGTCATATCAAGAAGGGTGAAGCATCTACGATCCTCCACCATACGATCAAGTCTACTTCAATTGTTGGAGGCGAGGAATAGAATCTTTCGTAGGAAGTGAGAATTTTGACAACTGGATTGCATTGAAACAACCTACCCAAAACTCAGAAGCAAACACAAAGGTAACGAATATATTAATTTGTGTTTTGCCTACCAAAATTGTGTGTCTGCTAGAAAATTACAAGAACGCATTCGAGTTGTGGAACCAATTGATCAAGCTTCATGAGACACTGTCAAGGCTAGAAGATCAAGGCAAAAGTGAGTTCAAACCCGAGTCTGAATCTAGAGAGTTATCCTTAGAGTCAGACACAGAAGAGCAAGATCAAATCTACTTCATTGCACTAATGGCTGAGGAGGTAGCTGATGGATCCGAACTCGAGTCAAAACAAGAGTTCAAACCTAAATCCGTGATGACAATAGTCAAGGGGGAGAATTCTAACAAGGGTTCAAAAGGTAACATTGTAAATACAAAATCTAAGAATCACATAATATATTTTAAATACAATGAAAGAAGACACTACAAAAACAAGTGTCCTACTTATAAAAGTGGATCCACACAACCAGAAGCAAAGGAGGAACCGATGCCTAAAGTCCGGAAAAGGAAGAACCATATCGAATGTTTTAAGTGAAAAAGAATGAGACATTACAAATTTTAATGCCCAAAGAGAAAACCCAAGGACTTAGAGGGGATCAATTAAGGTAAATCAACTTAAATTTCATGAAAATTTACATACTTTAGATTTTTCATGTTTAGATTATACTGAAGAACTAGAAATGCATGAATGTTCTGAATTAACATTGTTTAACAAAAAGAATTTAATTAATAAAAATTTAACTAATTCAAATATAATTAAACTTGACTCAAACCTTAATTTATTTGATTAAAACGTATATTCAAATATATTAAATTTAAATTTAAATCGGGATAATAAAATTTTAAAATAAATAAAATTTAATTAAAAATTCAGAAAATATAAACAAGGGTTTAATAAAAAATAATTTTTAAAATTTTAAAAATAAGAATTTAAAAAATAAATTTTCAACTAATAAAAATCAAAATTCTACCTTAAGATTAAATAACAAAGAAAATAAGCTTTCAAAATTTTAAAAGTTAAGAAAATTAGAAAAGCAAAATAACTTCTTGAAAAATAAAATTGATAAATTAGAAAATATTATTAATAATTTTACCAACTCACAAAATCTAGATCTAAGTTATAAATTAAAGTCAAATCTAAAATAAAACTTCAAACGCTACAAACCTAATTATAATATACCATTTAATTATGAAGCTAATAAATAAAAATAATAATAATAATAATAATAATAATAATAATAATAATAATATTATTATTATTATGACTTGATTGGTTACATGCTCATCTTGCCATGATCATACATACATTAAATTAAATGTTATATGTCATGTCATTTTATGCTTATATTAATGTGTTAATTCAGAATGGATAGTTAAAAAAGTTTAAATAACTCTAATAACACATCATCAAAATGGATTAAGATGATAGTACGTTAAAAAAACTTTATTGAAGACGTGTCTAAATTGAATCATGTGTATTCTACCTGGTGTACTAGACCTAGTGGATCTGACGAAAACTATCCCTGTCAAACATGAGCTAGTTAGACTAAAACCTACTATTAAGTTCTTTGGGCAAGACTATTTTGGAAGTATTCAGAAAGTAATCTACTATTAATATACAAAAAGGTTATATGTCTCGCTACTAACTGAAAACTTATCCCTAGAAAACTTACTTGATTAACGAAAAGTTAAGTTTGAATCTGACATAAGTTAAACTAGGGGTGACAATTTCTAATCCGACACGAAAACACGACCCGAATCGAACACGAAAAAATTATGTTTGGGTCAGGTTTTATTGGGTTCGGATTAACCTGATTGACACGATTAATAAATGGGTCGGGTTCGGGTCGACTTGAATGACCCGATTATAACCTGCGAACCCATTTATAAATATTTTTAGGTCGGGTTTGAGTCGGATTCTAGTTAAGTTTGGGTTAAAATAAACATATTTTAATAAAATTGGCTTTTTCGGGTCGGGTTGAGTTCGGGTTAAAATGAATATTTTTAATAAATGAGTCATTTCAGGTCGGGTCAGGTTCGGGTTGGATTCAGATTGTGGGTCATTCAGGTCGGGTTCGGGTCAAATACAGATAAACGGGTCGGGTTCGGGTTGAACAATTTGATCCGAAATATTGATCAGGTCGGGTTCGAGTTTTGATGTTCCAACCCGTCAATCCGCCAATCTGAACATGCCAATTCGAACCCGACCCGAATTACCACCTCTAAATTGATTGAATGAATATAAAAAAATTTAAATGAAGTAAAATACCAAATTTACTCTTACCTACAACATCTACTGCAGAAGTAATTTAATTATTTTTTCATCCATAATTTACTAGTTAACAATTTATAAACTTGCCTTAGCATATGATATTAAATGTATTTATTATTTTAATAATAAATGAGCGATAAAAATCTCTTATTGGTGGTTATATCAAAATCTTTTTCTTTATTGTTTGCCAATGTAAATTGCAGGTGGCAGCCACTCTGCTCACGCACGGAGACAGGGATAGGCGAAAGGAGTATGGAATCGCAGGGGGAAACGCCGAAGGGAAGGCGAATAATGGTGACATTCGACATCGATGGGACGCTGATCCGCAGCACTGGGAGCTCCTCCAACCATCTCCATCGCCAGGCCTTCGCCCACGCCTTCCTCCAAGTGTTCGGCCTCCAAGACGCCACCATCGACGTCGTCCAGGTGCGCTCTCTCTGAGGATCAGGAATTCAAGATTGATAAGCGCTTGTGGATGTCTTGTTCCTAGAAATGACACGTTTCCCACATGGAAAATGAACTTTTTTGGAAAACCAAGCGACATCTCATGCGATCTAGTTCCTACTCCTTTGCAGAAACGTTCTATCTGGTTTTTGGTGTCGTATGTACATCGTGAGTACATTTAGAACAAATATGTCTTTTCTACGTAACCTATCATTTATTTAGTTTTTTTTTTGGACGTCTATGATTCAAAAGCATTCGAAAGTAGTTTTCAATATTTTGTTTGTTGCATTTGAAGGCAGATCCTGAGCCTGGGAGAGAGTCCAGCCACGAACTGTAGAAAATTGATCTACTCTTTTTTTTTTTACGCTCGAATCATTGGAAGCAGAAAAAACTTCGATTCTCTGTTTTTGGAATAAAATTTTAATTTAGTGCAAATTGGATTGATATTGTGAGATGATAAATTTTCCTCAGCATAAGACTGGAAACCCCACCAAGGAAATGGATTCTCTAAGAATCTAATAAAGAGTATTACGACACTCTGCCATCTAACAAAATATACCAACATTTTCTCAAAACACTCTGTTTTGTTGTTCTTGCAAGAAAAAAAAAATTGTCTAACATTTTTGAAACTTCTTTATCAAATAAAACCTCAAAAAGGATGTTCTAAGTGCATAATGTATTTTGGGCTCAAACCATTGTCTCACAGGATGAGTAGTGTAACCTAATATAGCATCAATGCTTGTTCTCACCAAACAATTTCTCATAGAACTAATGGGTCTCCATCAGGTGAGATATACAGCTAGAAGGAAAAAAGAGAGAGAAAAAAGGGCAAAACTAAGTCTAACACCACATATATTTTTTCACTATGGGATTAGTAGGTAGTCCTCTCCGTTCTTGTTTTGATTTTTCCCCTTGTTCCATTGATACATTTATACTTTATTTTTTTCTCTTATCTTATTTGTTCTTATTTTATCTACAGCATCATGGACAAACAGATCCCTTAATTCTTGTGAATGCAGCAATTCACTATGGTGTACCTCCTGATGTTAGTAACCTCTGAATTTGTATTTATTTTATTTCACTTTATTTATGTTATTGAGCATTAAACGCTGCTTATCTTAGTAAATTCTTTTGTATATGTTTGTTGTGTAGTCAGAAGGTGGAAAATAAAAAAACGGAAATAGAACAGTTCCAATAGAATGTTAACATGAATAATGAATTTGCAGTTTTGCAGAAATTGGGGATATTTCTTTGATGGTAAATTCTGAAAAGTTATAGCTTGAACACATTAGAGAATCAATATATCTTGGTAGCTGATCCCATTTAATTTGTGCATAAGCCATTATTGTGCTCTTGTCATTCATCTTACAAGTGATTACAAGTTCAGTGTCCAATTTTGTTTTAGCATAGTTGAGACCACACAACTTGCATGATATTTTAGATTTTTCAAACTTTGTGGTCACAATTGACGACTCTATCCCTGTAGTTCAATTACAAGTATTCATGCAATTGCCCTTCTGATTTTCATAACAATATTCCACTTGATCACTTATTGACATTTCATAAGTGTTTCATATTTCAGTTCATATATTTGAATAGCATAGTTGATGTGCTTCAGAATCTAGTTTGTATGCAACAGATAGTCACTGCTGTCCTCAAAAAGAAGCAAGAATCAATTTAACATGTCTACTTGGATCAGATGCCAATCAAGTTCATTTTTTTTTTGTTTTGATGAACATCAGTCATTATAATTTAAATATTCCTTTCTTTCTCTCTCCATGTGTGTGTTTGTGTATGTGCCTGAGTTGGTTTTATTTAGGTTGCTAGAGAAAGACTCCCAGAAATGAAGTTGAAGATGATTGAATATGCTAAAGAACATACAGGAGAAGTTGGAGAAGGATTAGAGGTTCTTCCAGGTGTCACTTCTTTGTTGGATATCTTATCTTCCAACAACGTGACTATTGGACTGGTAAAGTGTTTATCTTGATATTTATCATACTTCTGATTTTCATAATGTATGCATCAATCTAGTTTTTATTAGCTGAGTTGTTTTTTCTGCTCACATGGAGTTTGTTTGTTGTCTCAAGTCTATGTTAAAGCATCCATACTCTTTTATTCAATCACGTTTTTGACTTATTGTTCACTTGTTTGTTGAATCCTTAATTAGCTCCTTGAATTTCCTATTTAGTTTATTTTTGTATTTTTAAGCATGGTCATATATTATAGGAATAAAAAAGAATGTGTCACCACTACAATTCAACAAACTAGGCATGGTAATCTTGTTGGTGTTAGACTCTAATATACAATACCACAAATAGGGATAACAATTTTTCCTACCTAATCAAGACCTACCTAGATAAGTTCATTCTACCATCAAAAGTAGGAACATTTGTTCTACCACGCATAAATGCACAGTAATTATTATTTTCATGAAAATAATTAACATGGGACCAATTGTTGGTGCAAGGAGCACTAGATGATCAAATCTAAGTTTTGATAATGACAAAGGGTTTAAAATTAAGGTTTATTGTGATCTAACAAGTTTAACTGAATGTGCGGGAAAGTTCTAAGTGATCTTAGGCAGAGTGAAAGTCCTAGTTGAGGCTAGCTAAAGAAGTCCTAGTAGACACTAGGTAGGTGGAAAGTCTTAGTTGTGACTAAGCAATGAAGTCTTGGTCTGTGGGACTGGCAAGTCTTGGTAGGCCGAGGATGTCGGGCGAAATCCTAGGGTCGAAGACGCTAGGTGAAAGTTTAGGGGTTATGGACACCAGGCGGGAAATCCTAGTGTCGAGGACATTAGGTGAAAGTTCAAAAGTCTCGGATGCTAAGCAAAAGTTCAAACGATCTGAGGACTGGTTTGACAAAAGATAATCTCTCCTGAGAGGAGTAGGTGAGGATGCGTTCCCTGTAAAGGGAACAGTAGGCGTCGATTCAACCTAGAGTTTTAGTGAAATTCAAAGTCATGACCGAACAGCCTGAAGACTGTCGAAAACTACCTTACTTTATATGTTATTGCTTGGTTTTCTAACTCTGTGGTGCAGATGATTGAAACTATAAGGTGGCTGAAAAATAATGCTCTAGGCGCCTGCAGGTCCAAGTGCCCGAAGTTGCTCTAGGCACCTAGAGGTCCAAGTGCCCGGAGTTGCTCCAGGTGCTCGGGTTAGGGGCTTTGAGCGGCCAACCTCAGTCATCGCAGGAACCTGGGCGATCTAAGCTCCCGGAGTTTCTCTAGGTGCACGGATCTGCAAAATTCATCCACAGGCTAAGTTGGAGCGCGTTGACTGTACGTCAGTCTGGGCGCTTGGAGGTGGTCCGGGTGCTTGGATATGGATAAACTTCCTAGATAAAGTTTCGACGATGTGCAGCTATGTCTACCCTGTGGGGGCGCCAGGGAGGGATCCAGGCACTGGAGTGGGCTATAAAACGATGATTCGACCAATAGCTCAAGGACATCTTTCTCTACGACTTTGTCTCCTGTGCGCTGCTCCAGAAACAATTCTACGATGCTGAAACACTGCTCCGATGACCAAAAGCTCGTAAACTTTAATTCGTTAAAATTGTTGGTATAATTTCATTACAGCATTCACATTATTGTGTATTCTTGTACTTAATTCTTGTAACCGTATTCGATTGATTAGCGATTGCCCAACAAAAGTACTCTCGCGTGTAGACCTTGGAGTATGAGTCGTCATATGCTCCGAACCAAGTAAATCAAAGTGTTAGCAATTAATTTCCTTTACTATTATTCCGCTGTGTTTTATCTATCGAGTGTTTTCCGATAAACATGAAAAGCCATGAGCGCTATTCACACCCCTCCCCCCTCTAGCACAACAATCATACACCAATGGCATAGCCAAAATTTTAATCCAAAGGAGACGAATTCAATACAACAACACAACAACAACCAAACCTTAATATAACACGAAATTGAATTATCCAACTTTAAAAACTCAAAAATACTTAAAAAAATAGAAGTTGAAATTTAAAAAAAATTTAAACATTAGTGTAGGTCTATTTTCACAATCCAAAAGCCTAAAATTCGAATTTAAAGAGCTGAAAACGAACTTAAATTAAAAAATTTTGACCTTAGCCTATGTTCTAGTTGAAACAATGATCACTTAATCCCAGAGCTTATCTATGACTCAAAGTTGAAAAATCATTTGTGATCTCGCTTCCTTATAATATTTAACATTCCTATGTTTGAGACCTCCATTCCGATCTAACCATCCTAACTGGCAACCTAATAACATAAAGTTTATAATTTACAACTCTTCTTCAATTAATGGAACGTGAAAGAAGAAAGGACAACTTACTCCTTTTGTTGTTGTTAGGGTTGGACAAAGGGGGAAAAGAGCTGCTTGTAAAGAGTTGTTTGCTGGAAAAAATAAAAGGAAAATTATTGCTTTTGAGAAAAGTAAAGAAAAGAAGATAGAGAGGAAGAAGCAAAAGAGGAGAGCTTTACCTTCTCCGTTAGCAACGTCGACTAGCTTCTGTGAACTCGGCAATGACACAAAGAGAGCAAGACAAGGCAAAACAGTGCTATTCTTGTGGTGCCAACAAGGAGATGCAAGGGTTGCTGCTGGAAGAGGGCAATTGATGCTATGTTTCTTGCTTGTTGGAGAAGAGAAAGGAGAAGAAAGGAGAGCTTTTGTCCTGAGAAGAGGAGAGTGAAAACTGTAGGTTTATTGCCGTTGGAGAAGAGAAGGAGAAGAAGAAAATGGGGAAGAAGAGGAAGGAAAAAATAAAAGGGAGGGATGAGCAAAGGCATGACGGTAGCGTAAGGCAAGGCTGGAGATGCTGCGTGCATAGGGAGAAAGGGTGAAAAAAAAAGAGAAAAGAGAAGGTTTCCTCAAAAATACCATAATCCGTTTTAAACCGATCGAACCCGTTTAAACCTTAAACTTGGTTCATCCATAATTTGGCCAAATCAACTACCAATCAATCCCGATGCGTCTATTTGTTGGATTTAGTTGGAAGCGTGTCTATTTGTTGGGTTTAGTTCGAATATGATTTTAATTTAGCATTCTCACTTTGTGTTCTACGATTTAGTTCATCTCCCCCATGGGACAATTTGACTGTGTATGAAGTTTGCATGTTTATTCATGAAATTATAACTGTAGAAATAATTATTTGGATGGATTGTTCTGGTTCATAAGAAATTAAGCTCAGCGTTTGCATGAGCATAGTTTAAATGATAACATCCACTCATAACATATATCTCTTTCATAAAATATGTATATCTCATGTATTTAATGGTAATTGGAGAAGTATCTCTCATCATGCTAATCTAAGAATTACAAGTAATGATGATTCTAAAGTAAAGCAATGTGATAAATGCAATGCATGAAAATATGATGGATGATAAACAAATTAAGCTGAAATAAAAGAGGATGAATGTTCTTCTTTTTCATCAAGTGATGGATAAACTAAATAGGAAACAATATGATGGGGTTGTGATTTTTATGAATGATATGTGATGGTATGCAAAACTTGTGAGAAAAACAAAATTATAAATTAACAACTAATTAAATAAAAGTTAACTGTGAGGAAAACTAGTTAAACACAACAAATTATAAATTATCAACTAACCAAACAAAATTAATTTCAAAGATAGAGAGGTAGCAATTATACTGAGATTGTGCGAGCTTTTTTCAATGTTGAAGTTGTCACAAGATTTGATTTTGACTAATGGATGAAGATACTTGATACTGCAATTTTAAAGATGTTGAAGAGGTGTCAATTAAAGGATGTTACAGTCCCTATGAAAAAGGGTAAATTCGTTACCTTAACTGCCCCCTAGTGTTGACCCCACGGATATAGAGAGAGATAAATGCAGGTACAGGCGTTAGGCGATGAAGCAGATGAAGCAGAACAACATATATATTTTTCCTTTTGTTGATAAGTTTTTCCCCTTTTATTGACAAGTCTCTCTCTTTTTTATTTTTCTTGACAATTTTTTTTCCCTTTTGTTTTGACAGCTTTTTCTCTTTTTTTTTTTTTCTGACAAAATATCTCATTGCCTTCTCTCTCTCTCTCTCTCACACACACAAAATTGTCTCTTTCTATTTTTTTTCTATCACAAACAACTTTTTTTTAAAAAAATTTTGTTAGAAATACTTTATTACAATAATGAATTTTTTAAACAAAGAACTAAAATATGAAATTATAAAAAAATTGACTAAAATGCAAAATGTCAAAAAGTTTTAATTGATTCTTTTAGGTTTTGACAGCAGTGTGTGGGGGTGTCAAAGTGGGCCATGGCTAGTGTTGTTGGCGTCATTATTAGTGGTGGTCTGGGAGGTGATGTTGATACCACTAGAGGAGTTCTTGATGTGTTGTTTGTAAGGAAATAGGTTGCTAAACACGCAAACGCGCAGCGGAAAAACCTATTTCCTCCAAAAGATCCATGCGAAGGGAAATAAAAACTTATACTAAGTTAGATCTAAAGACATGAGATTATACCTTTGTAGCGTGCTCACGGACTCCCGACAGCTCGGATCACAGCACGAACACACGCTCACGCCTCTATGGTATCCACACGAATAAGGGTTCGTTTGTCTCACAAACTCACTAAGTGGAGATGCCTACCACCTAAGGTTGTGCTAGCAACCTTAGAAAGAGGATTCGACCAAAAGGAGAAGAGAGGGAGGAGATAATGAAGAAGTTACAAAAAATGAGAAGAAAAATGGCTTAAGTATTTTCATCCAATGAAAACACTTAATGATCATTAATTTCATTAATGCGCCTTAATGATGATTCACTCTCCATTAAGGACCACATTTAAAAACTCCTCATTTTTTAAAACTCCTCATTTTCAAATCAATTTCAAAAATTGAATTGAATAAAATGATTCATTGAATTCAAAATTCAATGAATACCTCCATTAAGTTTCACTTGAGTCTAACTCAAGTCTAATTCAATTGAGTCTTACTCAATTAATCCTCATGCAATTCAAATTTAATGAATCACTATTTCATTAATTTGAATTGACTTTCTTTAGTTTAGTTTGAATTGGACTTAATCCAATAATTAGATTCAATTGAGTCGAACTTAATAAATCCAATTCGGATTAGACTTAATTTAATTATTCATCATATGAATATATCTCCAAATCTACTTATTCTTTGTGTGTGACCCAATAGGTTCTTGTAACGTTGGCAATGTACCCAAATCAACATTTAGATACATAAGCAATGAGTGACATCTAGCAAGGCATCATTGCTAC
>JBBMJZ010000060.1:14931485-14942972 GCA_037833815.1 Zingiber zerumbet
AGGGGATGATTGTTGGGAGTCAATCAAAGTCCCACATTGGAAAGATTTGGCAAAAATCATGGGTTTAAAAGGATGCAGGATATCTCCATTAGCATGAGACCTTTTGGGGAGAGCCCAAGAGCAAAGTCATGAGAGCCTAGGCCCAAAGTGGACAATATCATGTCATTGTGGAGATATGTAGACATCCTTTGGGCACAACAAATGATATCAGAGTCATGGTCCAAACCAGATGCAATGTGGGGTGGTCTTGAATTAAGTTGAGGGTAGGACCAGAGCTGGTTACAAGTGACCGGATGCTCGTGGGAAGACCTGGAGCAGGTCAAGGTGACCTGATGCTTATGTGGGGCTCGGAGCAGGTCAAAGTGATCGGATACTTGCAAGGGGGCGAGTAGGTCAGGGTGACCGAATGCTCACGGGAAAGTCCGAAGCAGGTCAGGATGACCGGATACTCACAAGGAGGCCTGGAACAGATCAGGGTGACCGAATACTTGCGAGGAGGCGAGTAGGTTAGTATAACCGGATGCTCGCAGGGAGACCCAGAGTAGATCAAGAGTGACCGGATGCGAATGCTCGCGGGGAGGCCCAGAGCAGGTCAGGGTGACTGAATGATCACAGGGAGGCCCAGATTATGAGAGTAATTGTGGTCCTTCGTTTGAGGGGAGGATTGTTGGGATTCAATTAAAGGTCCACTAGAAAGATTTGGTAAGGATCATGAGTTTAAAAGGATGTAGGATATCTCCATTGGCATGAGACCTTTTGACAAAAGCCCAAGAGAAAAGTCATGAGGGCTTAGGCCCAAAGTGGACAATATCATGTCATTGTGGAGATATGTGGACATCCTTTGGTTCCAACAAAAGGTAGACCAAACCCAATGTGGGGTGGCCTTGAACGAAGTTAAGGGTAGGTCCGGAGCTGGTCATGAGTGATCAGATGCTCGTGGGGAGGCCCGGAGCAGGTCAGGGTGACCGAATACTCGCAGGGAGTCTCGGAGTAGGTCAAGAGTGATCGGATGCGGATGCTCACGGGGAGGCCCAAAGCAGGTCAGGGTGACTGGATGCTCGCGGAGAGACCCAGACTATGAGAGTAATTGTAGTCCTTCGTTTGAGGGAGGACTGTTGGGATTCAATCAAAGTCCCACATTGGAAAGATTTAGGAAAGATCATGGGTTTAAAAGGATGTAGGATATCTCTATTGACATGATGTCTTTTGGGGAGAGCCTAAGAGCAAAGCCATGAGGGTCTAGGCCCAAAGTGGACAATATCATGCCATTGTGGAGATATGTAGACATCCTTTGGGCACAATAGCTATTACTAGTAATATTCAAATATCTCAAATATTTAATTAAGTTGACTAGGTTTTCTTTGATCTCCACCCATCCTTTACACCTTCAATTAAAATTAATTCTAAGAAGTCAATCATAAATGAAGATTCAAATTTTATGGAATATAGATTAAAATAGAAAAAAAAACAACATTAATGTTACATAAATTGAAAGATCTTTTGGGTCACCTATTGCTGCTAGCCTCTGTTTCTTCTTCTCAAATCTTTCTTCTTTGGTCAATTGTTTTTTGAACCCAAGTTCAGTGATGGCCATCTCCCGCTCTTTCCTTTGTGCTGCAAGGCGCTCCTCAAAACTACAACACCGAAAATATAAAAAGGATGAGCTACATTAGGTTAGAAAGTTTAACTTGCATGATATTTTCTCTTGACTTACCTATTAAGAAAAAACTGAGCTGTTCTCCTGACAGCTGTCATGTCACCTGTGGGAACAAGAACGCCCATTTGAATCATTGCTTGAAGCACCTGCTTGCACCACGTTTATATAGTCAGGATAAAGCTACTATTTAATTGGATAATAAATACTGGAAAGAGAGGAGATGGGACTAAAAAATTCACACTACCATATAACACAAGCTAATTCACCCTGGTTCTTCCACTTCTTACAAAATGAAAAACAAAGGAAGCCATTATGCAGAGATGGAAATAATTTTTTCAATATGTTCCAAGAAAGGAAAAAGAAAAACAAAACAAAATCAAATCATGATCTGCAAACAGAAATTTTCCATGTCACAAACAAGGATTGATTTCTCAAAATCATTGGAACTCAAGCTAGAGAATTGATATCATACATATGTACTTGTAAAATATATTTATAAGAAACTTGTATCCTAAGGAAATTTCTTCTCTCTCTTTAGCATCACTTCTAAGTTCAAGAAATGTGGTGAAAATACTCAATATAGAAGCAAATCCAACCGGATAAATATTGATACATTATCCATAAGAAAACTTGCAATGTTCTTCTTCAAGAGATCTTCATACATCTTCTTAGTTGAGTTAGAAGAAGCCAAAGTCATTTTAAGCATAAATAGAAATTACTTTAAGATTCAGAAATAGATTAGCAGTAGATGCATAATAAGATAGAAGTTCAAAAATATACTAACCCGGTCTGGATCTTTCTCATAAACTCCATAGAATGTTTCAAGTAGCCCTTCCCTAATATTAGGACTAATGCTGCAATATTTTCAGTTTAAGAATATTATTAATCAGATGCAAAAAAAAAGTCAAGTGGCATTTTAAACAAGGAAACAGGACTTAGGCACAACCTTCCCATCATTCCGAAGTCATAAAATATGAGCCTCCCACCATTCACATCATCCACAGCGATATTCCCAGGATGCTGTAATATGAAAGAAATAAAAGATTGCATAGGCCAACTATAATGGAAATTTGTTAAAATAATACAAAAGTTCGACAGATTCTAGTCGCCGTTAGACTCTTTGGTTATCCCCTGCTCATGTCAACTGGACTCTAATTTTCTAGAGTAAAAAATACAAGTTCTTAGCAGGTTTACTAAAAGACAAATATCTCATATTTCTAACAAATCCATTTACCATGATTTCCTGCATGAGGCTTTCTCAGATTAGTGCAATAATGAGATATACGAGATTAGTGCAACACTGAGATATTGGAGACATTTAGGATTAACTGCTCTACTAGAAAGGATCACCTAGGTTAATCTGCCCATCCTTCCCTTAGAAATACCATACTGCAGACACTTCTAACTAATTCACTAGTCAATCACTAATATGTGATACACAAAGGACTTGATGTAATTACTCTATCTGGACTAAGTCAGGTTGACTTGATTTAGTTACACTGCAGTAGTGTCGAAGGACTGAGTAGTACCAGTTGGCTCAGAAAAAGGGGTGAATAAGGCAGTGAATAAAGAAGAAAAAAAATTGTTTATAGTGTAGAATTTTATTTGAACCCTTTTAACTACAACAAAGAGGTATTGGCCTGTTTCAAACATCAAACTGGTGTATTGCCTGGTAGACAACATCTAAACATATTATCCATAATCTGAAGTAACAAACAATTTATGAGGAAAATGGTGATTTCAGCAAAGCCTACCGGATCAGCATGAAAAAAACCATGGGACAAAATCTGTTCAAGATAAGACTCAACAGCATATCGGCCCAACCTGTAAAAGTGACCAATTTTAAGCAATTGAAAATCATCTCAAAAATACAAGGGCAGGTGTTCTATGCCTCTTTTTAGAAACAAAACTTCAGATTGCAATACCTTTTCCGGTCAACACCCAACTGATCTAATTGCTTTATTCTATTTATCTTTATTCCAGGAACAAATTCCATTGTGAGTACCTGCAACAAAATTTATGTAATTTGATTGACAAAAACCAAGTATAAATATTTCTGACATTTCCAATGACAACTACAAACAAGGAAGTGTATCTAATAACCTGTCGCGTGGTGTACTCCCAGTATATTTTGGGAACTTTAATATAATCCATATCCTTGAAGTTTTCAGAGAACTGTTCAGCATTCTCTGCTTCTTTAGTGTAATCTATTTCCTACAAAAAACACAAGGCTATATTAATGAGCTAGTTGCTAATTTTATAGACAGTATGATATAGCACAAGATGCACAATTACAATTAAAAGTAAAGAGTAGCTCTTATTTTATAAATGATTCATCATGATTTGTATATCAACTACCCATCAGATGCATCCAAACCCAAGTGCTAGTTTCTTTCTTTTTGCAATTTTTTATTTGTATTAGTTGAAAAGAATATGGGCCAAAGGTTGGTTGAGAGTTAGTGCAGGATACACTAATATCATGCTGGTTCATCTTAGTTCATGTGGTTCTTATCCAGTTGAACCAAATGGTATAGGTTTGTGTCAAGCATATCTTTCCAAAAATAAATAATGGTGATCTCAGTGCGCACAAGGCTACCACAAACCAAGGACTGGAATGAGCCTGATCATTTGTACATGGAATGACAAGTATAAATAGATCTTTCACTTTACATAGCCTGCTCTTGTTCTTTGTTAACGTATAGTAGAAATCATTATCTAATAGATCTTGCACAGAATGGAGTCATGTCAGGCAAACCCTAACTTTAGGCCAACCACACTTTAAAACTGAAGTGTACCTATGCACACTTCGCAACAAAACAAAATGGAAGCTAATTGACAGCCAAATATCAGCAAGGAATAGATGACAAATACGAACAAAATGATCATAGCAAAGCACATTGAAGGAAAAGGACTACAATAGAGCCAGAATAATGCTAAGTGCAGTTCATACCACAGTTTATTACTTTTGTACGTGTGTAAAATGGCCTCTGAAAATTCAGAATTATCACTTTTTCCTCCCAAAATTTCTAAAATCTCTTCAGTTTTTCTCCATGTTAGGATCCATTTGACCAGCTATCAAACCCACATAGAAGCCAAGTGGTGGTGAAGTCAAGGCATAGTAGGCAAACTGAATTTTTTGGAGAATATGTTGAAAAGGTAACAGTTTAAAAGTATGAGAGCATTTTAGTATAATTTCACTTATAATAACTGACAATAATATAAATTTCACAAGAATGAAAATCTATTTTTATACCTTATGTTTGATAATAAATTATAATTTTAAGGTTCTCTCCTATACTTTAACCATTTTTGTATAATTCCGTGTGTGCTTCCGATAAATTTAATAGTGTCCTCAAAGATCTTATGGTGATCACATGATGTTAGTTGAGTGATGATTTGTAGGGCTTTAAGCTAAATCAAAATAGAAACTACTCCAGCATTCTACCTCTCCATGGAACACTACATTTCTGTTCAGAGTAGAAGAGAATACATTTTAAATTGATTTAAAAGATTCTGCTCACACATCCTAAAATTGAAAGTGAGAAAGTTCAGGTAAAGAAATTTAGCATTGGCCAACCATTAAAAGAAAATAACACAAGAGTAACCTGGTAAAGGACACTGGCACATTCATCATAGATAGCAACCCAGTCTCTCTTGGCACCATCTGATGCGGGGTCCAACTTCTGAAGGTATTCAGCTATGACCTAACAATTGAATTTGCATGTTAACATGAAAAAACAGGGGACATCCATGAACTGACAACCAATGTTAGAAGAAAAGCCTAACAGATACCTAGAGTTGTATGAAACAAGGAGGTATTGGAGAGAAAACAACAAAAACCTTGGCAGCAACAAGAAATATGAAATCATATTTGTTAAAATCACCACTAGCAAAATTGCAATTTATGGAATAGCATAATCGATAGATGTAAGAGCATATACAAATACAAGAAAACCCATTTCACTATTGGATGTCAGAATCAAGATTCTAAATTGAAATCCATGCTGTCCAACTCGAACAAAGAACCACTTCGAGAGGACAAAAAAGAAGGTTATTGATAACAAGGCCAAAGCCTCATTGAAACTTTTGATTTTGATAAGAAACCCATAAACTAAGTCAACAAAATGAGGCTAAGAGTATGGTTAATAACAAGGGATCTAACTATCTAAGTAGGAACATGAGATCATTGGATCGAAGGGGTGTCTGACAAGTGTGTATGTTCACAGACATGGATGCACAGAACATGGCCTTAAAAGAACCAAGAAAAGCAGTCCGCCATGATAAATGTAGCTCTACCAGATGCACTGTTGTAAATTGCAACTACATTTTATTTTTATCTGTGTAGTTCTGAAGCCAGACCAATTAGAAGCCACTTAGAAAAATATACAGTAACGTAGTGAATATATTGACATGTGTAGCTTGGATCTAGGATATTTTACACGTCAAAGGGAAAAAAATATAATTCATACAGTTATGAATCAGAAGCAAAGTTGTTTGCAGCTCCACCTACTTCTGGCTGCTTAAAATTCAGGGATCCTACCATGTAAGAGGTTGAAAGCACATTTCTAACTAAATTAACCAAATAGTTACTTAAACATTGTTCATAAGTAGGAAAAAACACTTTAAAATTTGAAAACTTAGAAATTACTAACCCTCAGATTCTTCAGATCAATATCAAATAGATCCTTGAGACCTGGCCTTTGCACTTTAATCGCAACTTCTTGGCCCTTCAATTTTGCTCGGTGCACTTGACCTACCAATGCAAATGGAAGAATAGTCGGACCATATATTTTCAAACTATCTATAAGCATATATATATATTAAATGGAAACTGATACCAAGACTTGCGGCGGCTATTGGCTCATAATCAAATTGGTCAAATACATCATCCAGAGGAGCTCCAATTTCTTCTTCAATAATTGAGACAGCAATGTCTGTAGGGAATGGAGGAACTTGGTCCTGTTAAAATGCGTACATGGTATTAAGAATTGAGATTTCTTAAACTTTAACATAGTTAGTATCTGTTTAAATAGTAAAAATATCCAAACTTCTCAGTTGAAGTCACAAGAAAGCAGCTTAGATATTTTTTCTGAAATCCTTAACTAGGTTCATCTTTCAAAAAGTGTTAAGCTGGTGTATCAAAAAGATACACAATGGCTACAAAACAAATCTATGAAAAGTAAGAAGGCTAGCAGTTCTAGACAACTGAGATATTGCATAATATTGTAAGAAAATTAGAGGGGGGGAAAATTCTATGCTAAGAAATTTACAATTCATCCTGCTTAGATTGTTGTATTAGAGACAAGCTTTAGGTATGTCAAAATAAAATGTGCATTAAAATTTCATTGAACAGAAAATCAGAAATATTACCTGAAGTTCAGACAATTGATCAACATACTCTTGTGGAAGAATGTCTACCCGTGTAGAAAATTGCTGCCCTATTTTGATGAATGTGGGACCTAATCTCAAAAGACCTTCCTTCAGCCACTTAGCAAGGGCTTTTTGCCTTAGAACCTTTTTTGCCTCTGTCATTCCCCCTGCATATCGTCAACAACTATTTTAACACAAAAATTGATGGCCAAACTAAACAACCTAAACGCTGTTGAAATCATATGCTCTCACAATTGTAGGATAATGTTCCATGTTTTTCTGCCAAGGCCCTCTATTTTTCGTAACTACATGGAAGAACCACTTACATATTATCTTAACTGGCCTTTAGTTAATCAGGAAAACTGATGTTGTATATCAAAAGTCCATTCCAGAAGATTCATAAACATGATTAAATAAAAAATTAAAAAAATATTGCACATATGGATCACATATAAGCTGTTCTTAATAGTTTAAACTTAGTAAAACTGGAATACAGCCTAAAACTCCAACCTGCATACACATCAACCTTGTTTGGAAAAACCAAGCCCACATATCTGTCTGTCTTGAGCATGACTTGAATTTTAAGCAGTTCTACATATAACTAAAATAAAGTCTAACACTCCAAACTTCAAATATGTCAACATGGTTCAAAAAGAACCATACACACAAAAGCATTAAGTGAGACAGGACCATATCACCCTAGGTAGTACCACTTTTAGCAAAAACTGCAAGCCATAATTTATAAGATAATCATAGAATAAGAGGTATCAATTCTACTGGGGGTCAAAACTACATGCAAGTTGCATCAGTAGAGTAATAAGTTAAATGAAATCAGCCTCAAATATTTGGAATTGGGACTACCATGGCTTAGTGAAGATAGTAATCATCTTTTAAATTATGTTCTATAAAAGTTCTGAAGAAGCACACCTCGATAAGAGAACTTCTGGTTGTTGAGCCAATATTTAAAGATAAATGCAAAAACAAAACTCCATATCTCCAAAGTTCTTTGAACTGTAGAATAAGTTTTAAATCTGTTCCAACGGCCTCCAGGAGTGACAGAGACCTACAAGAATGAGAAACTCATCAACAGTGCAGCAAGACTTTTAAAAGAATGAAAACTAAAAGATTGATAATGTAGAATATAGTTAAGCACATTTTTTTCTTGGAAGCTAAAAACCAAATAGTACCAAATATGAGAAGCTAGAAGCTTGATTTAAGACTCTATAAGGTCCCTGCCAATGCATGAGATTTGTGACTATCCAATGGAGAAAAGAATATACACACAAAACAATTACCACCAGCTTGTTAACCTAATTTATAGTGCCACTAGGTCATGATCATTTCAACTCTAGCAATTTCTTAATAAGAATTTCTATGATAGGTCGTCCTATATTCACTTTTATTAATTCAGTTGTAGGCAAATTTTTGTAAAAAGAAGTTCGCTAACTAACAACAATTGATCATCAAAATTACTTCCCTGATCTAAATTTGATACATTGCTAGATATTTGGCAAATGAGTTAGCATGTTTAGTGTATTTTTCATAGAGTATTAATTAGACTTTCTCTATAAGACATCATGCAAATGGACCATTGTCCATTGGCAACCCAATGATAACATATTGCAGACTGAAAGGAAACACAAGTATAGAATTGGAGAAATGGTAATGAACATTTGCAGAAATCCTAAGGGAAGAACTTAAGTAGTGGGTACGGATGAAACTCAAACACAAAATAGAGCTGGAAAGCAATGTTTCTATAGAACAACCAAATAACCGGGAAGGCGAGACTTATCTAGAAGAGCAAAGTGATTCGTACCTGGGGCTTCTCCCCTTCCTTCTTGAACCAAGCATCCTCCTTCCCTATCTCCTCGACTCTCTTTTTCCTCTCCGTCTCCGCAGAACCCCCGTCCACTTCCACCGCCGCCGCTCCGTTACCACCACTGTACCTCACCAAATTCCCATTTTTCACACCATTCCCATTCAACATCACCTCAATGCTCCCATTCGTGACATCCGCGTACTCTAATCCACCGCCGCGGCCGTTCCCATTTCCCACGTACCGATCCAACTCACCGGAGACGTCAGTGACCGAAACTCTATCTTTATAAGCCGAACTCGGAACGAGGTGAAGACGGGTCTTCCGGAAGCGGAGGCGATGCGATGGGCGGTGGTGCCTGAGGCAGCCGGCGGCAGCGGGCCTGGGGAAGAGGATTTCCGTCTGAAGAAGAGATGAGAAGAAAACGGAGGACATGGTTCGGCTTGGAGATCGTCAGATCGATCGATGTGTCGTTTGCTAGGGTTTCGGTGGATATCCGCCGGCGGCGATGGAAGATTGGAGGAGTGAAGCAGTGGGGGAGGGGAGATAGAGCGAGGAGAGAGAAGTGGTCGGCAGATGGCTACGTAGCAGAACGTGAGACGGTAAAAGCTTCCTGTAGCGTGACGTCGCTGTTTCTTCCGACGGCCACAACATTGTTTGGGATACTAGAGACTCGATTCCGTTACACAATACCATACCTGTCCTAAATCCTAATTGGCTGAGCATATGGATGGTATCAGACTAAGATTTGGGGCCACAGTATGGATTATTTAGCGAGTGGTATAGCGTTAGCCTGCTTAAGCTTTAATCGTCGATGTGGATGATCGTGTTGGCAGGTGACGTGGCGTAAAAAGTTTAAAAGTAGATGCGGAGGACCACCTCACCGCTGAGTTGGCAAAATAAGGCCGGGAGAAACTCTATTTCACTTCATCCATTTTGTTTTACATGAGACCTCCTATAGTTAGAACGAGGACGGATCATCTAGTCTGCAAATCATTTTATTTTACATGAGACCTCCTATAGTTAGAACGAGGATAGATCCTCTGGTCCACAATTTACGGACTAGATGATGGTCCACTTTTTTAGACCTTTGATTTGGATGGACTCCACCTATTTAAAGATGGAATCTATCCAAATCAAGGGTCCTCATACAAGGGACTATCTCCTGATCCACAATTTGCGGACCAGGAGATCCCTACTGAGTTAGAACGCTAAATGAACTTTGTTTATCATTTATAATATAGTGTATCATAGGTGATACGGTGAATGGTATGGAACCCCTGATGTAGATGTCAAAGTCCCGAAAGATGTTGTGGTTAAGGTCTCGAAGAATATGACAGTCAGACTCCCTGAGTACATGGCGGTTGGAGTCATAGGGTGATGGATTTAGATAAACTAGCTTCATCGTCGACTTTGAGTCCGATACACTCGAAGGCCAACCGAGCGCCATGGCCATAAAGATGGGTTGAATCGACATAGGTCGACTCAATGACACCAATGCTCAACGCCTCCCATAAGCATCTAATCAAACTTGCTCGACTTGGAGGTTTAGTCAGTGGGAACTAGAGCGCTAAATACGGAGAAAACACAGCGGAAAAACTAGTTTCACTATATACTAATTAAGTTTCATGAAGGGAGTTGTACCTTTGGTGCATGAACACGAACTCCTGATAGTTAGGATCTCAGCACGATCACATGTCCATGCCTCTTTCAGTATCCACACAAACAAGTCTTCCGTATGTCTCACGAACTTATGAAGTGGAAAAGAAATCAACCAAAGGTTGTGCTAACAGCCATTAGGAAGATTTCGGCCAAGAGTGGAAGAAGAAGAAGAAGAGCATGAACACATTACACTTCATGAAATGAATCAAAACCCCTTTTGTACTCGTTAATGAAATTACCTTAATGTCAATTGCCTTAATTGTCATTAATATTTGTCTTCATCCAATGCATGATCAATTTAAAATTGATCTTTTGCTCTTCATTCAATACATGATCGATTCTATATTGAACACTACTCTTCTTTAATGAATTCAAATTCATCAAGTCACTCAATGAGTCTAACTCATATCATCATAAATCCCAATTGACTCAATAAGTCCAATTCGAACTGGACTCCATCCAATAGTTGGATCTAATTAAGTTTAACTCAATGAGTCTAATTTGGATTAAATTTAATCCAATGATCCATCATATGAACTCATCTTTAAATTAACTTATTCTTTGTGTATAACCTAATAGGTTCTCGTAACGTTGGCAATATCTCTAAAACTATTTTAGATATATAAATAATGAGTGACATCTAGCAAGACATCATTGCTACCTAAGTGGCGAGAATGTCGAAATTCGACTTAACCTTTCTATGTCTATTATCTTGTATGACTTAATCCTTCTATCCTTGATATCTAAATTGATCAATGAGACATTGACCGTGTCATTCTGATATCAATTTTTGTGTTTCTTGATCTTTAAGTAGACACACTTAATTAAATAAGCTCAATATCGTATATTGACTCATTTGAGTATGGTCATATATTCTTGTATCCTACTAATCAAAGGGTCCACGGATATCACTTCCATCATATGAAAGAGATAGATCTCATCTACATTACTCACATCCCTCCGCATGACTTATTGTATACCA
>JBBMJZ010000060.1:14947278-14985355 GCA_037833815.1 Zingiber zerumbet
GTTCCTAAGCTCCTGCACACTTAGACACAAGGGTTAGACAAAACAGGACCTAACTTAACTTGTTTGATCACATCAAAGCACCTTGGGGTTCCAACAGTTCTGATGTGGTCAACCAAGTTCAGTTAGAACCTGTTGTGTTTAATCCTTATGTCTAAGTGTGTAGGAGCTTAGGAACACAAGAAGTCGAGCGGAAGACGCAGCTAGCGGGAAGGATGACACGAGAAAGGAGCCGACAAGCTCGGTGAATCCTAGGGATGAGGTGTTGTGGAAGAGTACACTGATGAACGAGAAGGATGTGCGCGACGTTTGAGGGACGAGAAGCCGGGGAGGAAGCTTGCTCGAGGAGAAGGTCGAAAAATGGGTTTGGGTGAGCCCTATTTCGGATGGCCAAAATCACCCAAGCGAGCGGAGCAGCGGAAGAGCCAAAGGAGAAGTTTGGAGCTCGGTAGCAGCTGCTGAAGGCGCCTTCAATGATATTGAAGGCGCCCTCGCGCTTTTCGGGAGGAAGGCACCTTCAACCCTTAAAGGCGCCTTAGACTGGGCAAACAATGATCATTTGTGCCACGCTAGAGATGTCTTCCACCCTATTAAAGGCGTCTTCCAACCTCGAATAAGTTTTTTCCAAGGGCTATAAAAAGACCCCCGGACGTAGGAAAAATACAACAATTGAACTATAAGTCTTGTATTCACTTCCTAGTCATTCTGTCATTCTGTGAACTATAAACGTCTGTAAGATGCTACTCCGCCTTTAACTAAGGAGTTTTTCTAGTGGAGTTTTTTCAACGCCTTGGATTAATATCCACCTAGGTTGTAACCAAGTAATAGATTGTCCTTTTACTTTTTGTTCAGTTTTATTATTCTGTTTAATATACTTGTGCTACTAACTAGAGTTGAAAGAACGAGAAATGTTCGTTTTATTTTTAACAGGTAATTCACCATTCTCTCGTCGATCCCGCTACACCAACAAGCTCCTCCTCCTCAAGCTCTAGCAGAGGATTATATTGGAAGAAATTTTATTTGTGTTGTCCATCCCCTTCCTTACACTCCAATTTTGGGTGTAAGAAATTCAACCTCTTTTTTTCCTCACAAGGTTAAGACTTACCATTCCTTCCCCTTCATCTCCTTAATTCACTCCTTCCCAAATGAGATTAAAAGTTCTCCTTCTCTGATCCTATTCGAAAGCGGTGAAGGCGGTGAACTGGAAATATGGCTCAGCTAATTTCTAGACGAAGACTCTGAGCTGTCCTGCAACATAAGGAGCCTTAGTGTCGAGGTCAAGGAACGGGTCCTCGCCTGCTTTTTGACTCTCAAGTCAATGATTGGATGGTGGAGAGAAGTAGTAAACAGTAGTGAAGAACTTGTGAGAATATGAATCATCACATACCTCTGTCTGTAAATACAGACCCTTTTTATAGTGTTACTATTGCATTATACACGTGCTTCAAAGTATGAGCACATTTTTCAAAGCATTCTTAAGGAAAAATAAATTATAAAGTATTTTTGACATCTTTCCTTAAGTGAATGTGTAAATCTCTATGATTCAAAAGACTGAAAGTTTTTAAAATATGATTTATTTATAGAATATTTACTATCCTTTATAATATAAATTTAAAAAAAAGTATGATATGATAAATATACTTATATAGATCTCTCATCTCCTCCTAAACAGAAGGTCAAGAAGATTCATACTGGCACGTGATTAAAGGTAACTCGTTCAGCCTCGTGAAATAAAGAAAGTAAATTATATTGACCGAGTCATCTTTTTAAGAGAAAAGTAATTTTATTTTTCAAGAGATTGTTCCACAAAAATTCGATCTTTATTCACATGGGGCCTGCCATCTAAGTATCAACTGACTATGCCCGCGGGGCTATAACCAAGGTTCATAAATCAGTTTCTTCGAGTTGTCAACATTATTTGGTGACAATATTTGTCAATTTTGAAGACTAAAAATCACTCAATTATATATTATTAAATCTTAGCACAGGAGGAGTTATCGAATGAGTCCCTGGAACTAAACATAATTAACTATTAACGGTTACAAGAGATCTCTGTCATCGGAGAATCGACCTGCTCCTCATCTTCCTCGTCGTCGCCGGTGATCTGGTCGAGGACGACGACGAGACCCATCGCGAACGCGGAATCGCAGTGCGGCTGAAGGTACAGCGAGAACACGTCCCTCCCCAACACCACGTGCGACAAAGCGTCCACCTTGCGCTTGATCTCAGCCACCACCGCCGCTCTTCCTCCTCCGCTGCCCTCGTAGAGAAGCCGGCAGCAGCGCTGCGAGAAGGACCCCTCGATCCGGTACTCGTCCGATTCCACCTCCACCGCGAAGCCGCCCCTATCACCGCCGAAGATGGAGGAACGCCGCACCGCAAAAAGGGGCCGCTGTCCCTCTTTCCTCTCCCCGAGGAAAGCCTCCCACCGCTGATGCAAGCTCGGCAACTGCAGGAGAAGGAACGACAGTAGGGAAACAATTAAGGATCGATTTGAATCTCAAATCTAAACCAATCGATATATCGGACCTTGCGGCGGAGGGTGACGATGGGCTCGCCGGAAGGATCCATGAGCAGAATCTGGCGGTCGGCGAAAGCAGGGGAGCCACTGCGGTCATAGGTGTCGACTCGGAAGACCATATCTCCGGTTGCGTGGTCGTAGGCTGCAAAACCGTCGCCGGGGAAGAAGAGGGAGGTCTTTCGGACCGTCAGCTCCCGCTCCGCCTGGCTACAAAATCTCTCTCCGACGACCGCCGCCACCTCAGACGCTCCCAAATCGGCCTCCATTCCGAAGATCGGGTGATCACAGGAAGAGAAAGATCGATCAAGAGTGCGTTGGAAGGCAGAGAGGGGAGATGCAGACACGCAGTGGTAATATGAGGCCGTGAAGTCATGCCTGCTCTTCCGGTGTAGTGTGACTCAGCGTGAACAAAACTTTAAGTAAAGGGCCTGCACGTGAAATCACGTGAAGGTCCCTTAAGCTAGTCGTGGGATCCCCAGGCATAGAATTATATAATTTTTAAAGGATAAAAATAAAAAAGTGTTTTTTATTTTCAGATATTTTATTTTATTTTTTAAATTTAAAAGAGTGTGTTATTTTATTTTTTATTCAGAAAATATTTTTATGCAATCATTATTATAATAACTTTAGCCAAAATTAATACAATTGAAATAGTTTCAATCAAAATTACTCTAAATAAATTTAGTTAGTGTTCTATATTACCATAGTTTTAAATAAAACTATTGTAAGTATAATAATGTTTAGTATAATAGTTTTGATTAAAATTTATAATATTATTTGATCAATTCTAATTTTAACTAAAATTATTTGCAAGAATGTTCTATTAATTTTAGATATAAAAATTAAGATAGATGTCCCTTTTTCCAATAAAAATTGACGTTTTAATAAAAAAATAAGGTACATTTTTTTTTTAAATTTTGTATGCGTTTAAAAAGTTATTGGATTATATTGTAAATATTATAGAATTATATTGAGAAAAATTAAAAGACGCTTCATAAATCATCAAAAAGTATTTAAAAAAAAAATAAATGGACTCTCCTCACATAATTTTATCCTAAAATTATCCCTTAATTCAATATTGTTATATAAGCTATCGGATAGCTTCCACTATAATATTAATCGGATTTAGCAATCGATAATTTGATTGTTAATCAGTCACTAATGTCCTGTTTACCTAGGAGGGTGGATGTAAAAAGTGAGGAAAAAGTAAGTGTATGTGGGATAAGCTTCTATAGTTTAGGAAAGATAGACTTTATTTCTTTTTCTCTATTTACTCACTATAAAAAAAAAGAACGAACGGATTTATAGGATCATTTTTTTGCGTTGTTTTTCATCTGCCCAAATCGGACAGATTGTCTTTCTCTTATCTTTCTGCTCTGCATCTCCACCATTCCCACCAGCCACGAACCAAGTGAGGCCGCCACCAGGGCGTCTCCTCCACCCCGTTGCCACATCGCCGGCCTGCAACCTACAACTCTTCTTCTTCTTCTTCATTGTCGTCCTCCCCGCTTTCCCCCTCCGCGGCCTTGCAGCCACCCAAGAAGTGGCAGCGCCTCGATTGCAACTTGCTGGCAACATCACAGCCCTCCGTAGCTCCCTCTCCCTCAACCTAGACTTCATATGTGACCCCTCACCTTCATGCTTCGATGCCGCAGCTATGCGCAAGCAGAATTCGACATGAAAGATGTTCTTTTGCATGTGCGATTGGCGAACGACCACCCAGCGATCAACCTTCAAGAGATTCACAACGACGACAACGATAGCAATGGAATGATTTTCAAGAATAACGACGTCAAGCTCTCCTTTGGGCGTTCATAGAGAATGAAACTCTCGAAAACATTATACATGGTCGAGAAACCGATCGATCGCGATGGACCATCTACGAAAGGTTACGACTCTACATCTCGGTGGCTCAAGGACTTGTCTATCTACACTCTCACTATGACTTCCCAATCGTCCACTGCGATCTCAAGCCATCAAACATTCTCCTCAACAAGGACTTGAAGGCATGTGAGAGATTTTGGTACTGTACGCATGTTGGGTGTTCATTTGCAATTGCAAGACGGAAACAAGCAAGTAGACCTCCTCTTCCTCAGCATTCCAAGGCATCATTGGCTCATGGCAGTGGCACCAGGTGATCATCTCTTTAGATTAACTACACCGTAAGTCCATTCTGCATGATCGGAAGGAGGGCGACAAGTAGGGTGATGGAAGAAGGTGACAACTGTCGGTGGAGAAAGAAGAAAGAGAGCTTGTAGTTGTGCTTGAGGTTGCACTGTCGGCCTCCTCTTCGTCGCCAGCAACACTGTGCATATGCCATACTTAGCGACACTATGCGGCCCCCTCGCACAAGGGGCCTGCAACGCTATTTTCCCCTTTTCCCTCTATTCCTTGGTTCTTTTCTCGACGGATTCCCTTCTCTTCCCTCTTCTTTCATTTCTTTTATTTTCCTTCCGGTGGAAGGATCGTTTTCTAAATAAAAAAAATCCTTTCCTTTCTAAATTTGTACCTAGTGGTAAACAGAGCATAACTTTCACTAGTGACTAATTAACCACCAAAACTTAGATTACTAGATCGCTCGATGGCGGAGCCAGCTAATCTACCCAAGCTAATCTAAGGTTGTGGACAACGAGCGCCTATGCCGACATCATCGCTCTAGGTTACCTACCTCTTTCTCTTATGTTTTTTTCCACTGTAAAACTTAGTTTTTCGCCTACTCGACATCATTGGCCCCGAGTTATAGCCCGAGTAGGCCATTATCTAGCTCTGTCTGTACAATCGCCAACCTAGTTTAGCGACGGAAGTTGATTTTCATCGTTGAATTAGCAACGGAAGTTAATTTCTATCGCTGAATTAGTGACTAAAAATTTATTTCCGTTGCTAATTTTCAATAAAATTCAGATAACACCTCCTCTTATTGATCTTTCAACCTTATTTATATATCACGATAACAATGATATCACAACATACACGACAATCAACATTGACAACAATACCAACATAACAATGATATCAATATCAATATTCAAAACATTCCAAATACTAAGGTAGTTACAAACTAACAAGCCAAACACATATCAATAAGCCAACACAGTTACAAACTAATGAAACATTTAACATTCATTATATTAACAAATCATCGTATATGGTTTAAAAACATTCCAAATACTTTCATCACAAAAACAAACACATAGAGTTCAAATACAATATATGATCATGATTAAAAAAACCAATACATTCATTATCATCATATTTCATCATTCGATCGTGCAACAAGTACAATACAATAGATTATTATAAAATATAAGCACATAGTGGTATGTTCACTATATTTTTCTATTTTAAACCAAACTCTAATAATATATAAATCTAAAGTTAAGCTAAATTTACATTAATCCAAAGTTTAGTTGTATACAAAGTCAAAAATATTTATAAAAAAAAATACAGATACTGATTAATACAAGTTCAACATATTTCAAAAAATATATATCCTAATGAGAGTTTGGATATGTGCTGATGGTGATAAAATATATCTTGATCTATATTATTCCTTAAAAGATGTAATATAATTAGAGATATATATGTAATATCAAAAATAACAAAATCATTTTATATTTTTTATACGTGATAAATAAAAAAGCTAAGTCAACACAGCTCATATGAGCTGCTTATCCGTTCGGGTTCTGAGTCTCTTGAAAGTCAAAATTATACTGCGTTGGTAAAGTAAAAGGACTCACTAATGGAATACAAGTGAAGAATTCTTGGATACATCACTCTACTATTGTCTTGACTCAATCATCAATTGACTCCTCTACTATTATAACTTGGTTCTTCCATTATTGATCTTTCCTTAAGGTTACCATTTCAGTAGATGATAACGACCCCTGACCCAAGAATTAGCTTTTGCCCATGTAGAAGCTAGTTTAGGATTTATGATTTAGATTTAGGATATCTGAATACTATTATATAAAAATAGCTTCTACAATTATTTTTAAGTTATTTTGATGAAGTTTAAACAATTTTAACTAAATTGGTAAAATATATTTCAATATAATCGTATTTAGATATCCTAAACCTTAATACATAAATTCATACTAAACAAGCTGTAGTAGTTACTAGGTAGCTTTTACACATTGTGGCAGCTACCGACTAGCTTCTGTACATTATAATAGCTTTTATAGGGTATAAATTTAACTCATAAACTCATTCTAAATATATTATAGTAACTACTGATAACTTCTATACGTTGTATCTACTATCAAGTAACTTCTGCACATTATAATAATTATTGAATAATTTTTATATAGTATAAATTTTAATTTTTAAATTTTAAATTCATTCTAAATATATTGTAACAATTATTATTAGATAGCTTCTCTAAGGTATCTGTACTTGATACACGTTGCTATCCATAGCTTCTATAATAATACTCAATCAAATGATAATTTTAGAATAAAATTATGAAATTGACACCCATTTGATTTTATTAGAAAAAAACAAAACTCATATTATGTTTTTTTTTTAATTTAGAGCACCTGTTTATTTTTGCTCAATTATATTTAAATACGGTATTGATTGATGGACACTGGTTTGGTCTGATTCGAGCGAGATATTTATAGGTCTCGTATAGTCGGGTCAACTCCGACTCGGTCTATTTCTTTTCGTGTCTTCTCCTCGTCGTTGGCTCGTTTCTGGACTGGATCTGGAAAGCTTTCCTTCGACGGCGAGTTCTCCGAAGAAGAGCGAAGATGATGTCGAGCGGCGGATACACCTCCATCGGCAACGACAACAGCGGTGGGAATATCTCCGGATCCGTTCCGGTACAGTATGTCTTTCCTCTTCAATTCCTCTCCTCTTATCCTCCCGGATCTGATTCGATCTCGTTTGATCTCCTTTGCCAGGCCGTTGTCTCCGGTCCGGATCACGTCGCCCTCAAGTTCAAAGGTACAATTGACCCTAAGAATGACAATCTTCTGTCAAATACTCTCTCAAATCGCTATCCTCTTGCTTGGTTTCTGTGCTGCAGAGTCCAATTTACAGACCTTTCCACCGGCTTCGGATTCCCAGGGCAAGATTCCTGTCTTCCGTCCCCCTTCCGATGCTGACGGTACCTTTTCTTTCGTATTCGATCATGTTGTTTCTGGAAGTGCTTTCTCTTGGATTCTCATTAGGAACCGGGGTTTTGATTTGGTAGATACATTCTCGAAGCCTGCGCATGGGAGCTCCGATGAACCTCAGCAGTCGGGATGGATGCATGCGTTCACTATGGGTGCTTACAAACCTTATTTCGATGTCGATACTGCTGACGTTCTGGAAAGGATTAAAGATTCCCTTTTCCCGTTCAGAGGGACTTTCACCGAGAAGACATCTGATAATCCGGATCTGTATGTGCATTGTTTTCATTATATGATTTTCCTTTAATATGCTGGTTCAATATTTAGTTACTAGCTATTCCTGCCTTCTCACGCTAAACGTGGCAAATTCGTTCAGTTAACTACTTTCATGTGAAACCTTTAGGTTCGTTTCATTATGAATTTTTCAACCATCATCTCGTTATCATTTTGTAACATAGGTCTTATCATTTCTTAGACTTAAGTTTCCTTTATGCAACTTGGATGTTTGAAATACAATAGTCATTGCATAGCTCTACTTCACTGAATGAATTGTATTCTGGTTAAACTTTATGGCATATGGAAAGGTTAGAGTTTAGCCCATGGTATTCAAATATACAGAAGTTATGTTTACAATTGTCACTGCGAGACTAGTAGGCTTTGGATGATGGTGACTTATGTTTGACCATTGAGGATATCATGTCAATTCATGTCAACGAAGTGGTCCACAAACTTCCTTAGAGACGTTCTGCCAATTTTCTCTAATATGCTCTAGTTTATACACCTATGTTGAGGTTCCCAATCAGATAGATGAATTACTCATAAACTGGCACATTTCACATGCCACCAGCAAACCATGAATTATTCATAAACTGGCTCATTTCACATGCCATCAGGAAACCTTCTATCCTGCCTTGGAGTTGGGGCTTGTCAGCACATTCCCATGGAGTTTTTTTTTTCGATTGATGGTGCTGGATCACGTATCAGGAAGATAACAGACACCATCACTTCCCTCCTATTGCACTTTGGTAACTTGTTGAAGGGATTGGGAACATTACAGTATTTCAGCTTCTAATTCAACCTCTCATTTTGTCATCCAATTTTAACTTGGAAGTCAATCACTATTAGAAGATTGGTCAATGGATAAAGCAAGATCCAAAGAGAAGAATTTGCCAACTAATAAAACTAGATTTAACTATATAGACTTTCATATTGATTTACTTTTGTATTAGGATTATCTAGCCTGTCGGGACAGTTGTAGTGAATATCATATAAGTGCCCATGCAACCAGAGTTGTAGTCCCAAGAGACACAACAAATTCAATTGCTTCTTTGAAATAATAAAGTATTTAGATTTTTGGGCATTTGCCCTCAAATTTGACAGGTATTCTGTTAGAAATGTCAAGAAAACTTAACCAAGCAGCATAGCACATATTTTTGAAATGTGTTGCAAGTATCTTCCATATAATAAGCTAACTGACTATTGAAAATGATACTGTAGTATAACCAGGAAGAGTTTCAGTTCCCCTCCCAAACTTGCCAAAAATTTCATTAGAATTCAAAAACTATCAAAATATCCCCAAATGCTTATCCTTTAGTAAATGTTGAATGCCCTCTGAGATTCAACATTTCCAGACCACCCTTGGACAGGAACATTCTACATAATTAAGGTAAATTCTAAGGTCATTTTGTAGTATTGCATCTCTGAGGTTGACCACAAAGGAACACTTTGGGGGAAGCAAAATGTGCTTTTGATCTAGAAATACATGAACTTCAGTGCAAAAGAATTTTCATTTCATTTGAGATTCATTTGTAGAATTGAATCACATATACTGGGGTTTGTGGTCTTTGGATTGTGTATTAGATCCTGATTGTCATTGTAATTTTCAATCCATCAAAAACCATCTTGTTAGTTCTAAATCTGACGCTTTTTAAGTTTCTACTTTCTATATTTTGAGAATATTTCATCACATTGTTTGTGAACATACACCCTTCTTTGTTCTGGAATCCTTTCAGCCTAGATGAGACGAACCAGTTGCAATACCAATAAGTCTGTGGTTTTAACTGCTTTTGCTACTTTTTGCAGATATGGTCCATTCTGGATATGCACCACTTTGATCTTTGTGGCAGCTGCCATTGGCACATTTGTCACATATTTAGCACACAAGTTGCAGCATAAAGAGTGGGACTATGATATCAATTTGGTCACTTGGTCTGCTGGTTTATTCTATGGCTATGTCACCTTTGTCCCCCTTGGTTTATTCATCATACTTAAATACTTCTCAACACCATCTGGTCTTGTTCAACTTTGGTGTTTGTATGGCTATTCCTTGTTTGTATTCATTCCTGCTCTGGTAAGCTATATGTTACATTTATTTATTGTTTCTTCTTTGTGCACTTATCATGATTTAGACTAAGGATCATTCACATTATTTGATTTTGGAACTTCTTTGCATCATTGCCATAGCTTACATCTCAAGTAGAGACGAGCAGAAATACCCAACTTTTCTGATTCAACCGGAAAATAAATCAACTTAAAACTCCAGTTTTTTTTGAGAATTTCAATGTGATTTTCAGGTTTGTGTATGAACATCAAAACCTAGTACACAGCTGGTTCACTTCAGTATCATAATATATGCACTATATGTCATGTATATCATAAACCATGTCATATATATCACATATGATATATCCTATTGTATGTACCATGGTCCATACATACACAATATACTATATAAATATGTGAGAGGATATTCTTTGGTCCTTGCACTGAATAACACAAACACACAAACATCTGACCCAAATTGAACCCAAAAAATTGTTTTTTTTTTAAATGGTTCCATCGTGAGTTTTTCTTTTTCTTCTTTTTTGTTTTTGGCAATCTGAATCCTTTCTGGTTTGGTTTTGCCAAACTGAACTGAAAAAATAGGCTTGTTCTTTTTTGTTTCTTTCTCCATCAATAAATTTTTTTGTTTGGATATTGAGATTGGGTTTCTTTCTGTTACTTGAATTGTTTTGATCCAACTTGATTCAGTTTCACCCCTATTGTCAACCTCTCTTGAGTTATGTGAAGGCTCTCTTTCCTTGCTATTGCTATCTTAAAGCTCTGATTGGGTTTCAAGTAACTGATATTCTATCCTTGATCGTTAAAATAGATTAATCTGGTCCATGTTTATAACCTTCTCTGTGAGCACAACCGAGATCATCGACAAGATACTCAAGGAATTGAAAGCTCAGTAGTACCCCTCGTTAATAATTTGAGGAAGCAATCTATTAATAGCTACAATTTTCTTTTCTATATGTGTTGTTCCATATAATGCCGTAGATGCTTAAACTTGGATAGGTCTTCTTAGTCACAACCATTGGATAGTGTTCCAGATCGTTTCGTTAAAATTTATACATCTAAAGTATTTAGATTTTTCATTCGTTCTCAATCAAAGGATATATGCCCTTGTGTGAGGTTATTGTAGCCATAGCTCCTATTATTACATCAGTCCTACTGTTGCTCTATTAGTCATTAGTTTATACTAATAGCAGATTTGTTTGATTACATTAGAATAAAAGTTAGCTCATGACTATTTTGTCCATCTGTCATTATTGTGCATTGCAGTGCCTCTCCATTGTACCCGTGGAAATCTTCAGATGGGTGATCGTCGGCATTGCAGGATTCATGTCTGCAACCTTCGTCGCACTTAATCTTCGCACGCACATTATGTCATCTGGAGACAGGTGGTTCCTAATCGTCGCCGGAATATTTCTGCTGCAGTTGGCCCTTGCTGTCGTCTTGAAGCTCTACTTCTTTACAATCACCGTATGAACAAGTTAACATGGTAGTATATATTGATACTTCAGTCTTATGATAGGATGATTGCAACAGTCATTTTGTCCGACCATTTTCATATATGTTATTCAGTCTCATTCATTTCAATTTCAGCTTCCTAATCCAAGCTCATATGTTCTATTGATTAAACGTAAAAAAAAAAAGTAATAAAAGAATTTTGATTCCTAATTGTTCTTTTCTAGCATAACTTAGATTTTTTTAATAAATAAATAAATAAATAAATAAATAAAAGCATGCATGTTTTTCATGGAATGCAATTGACTTCCAGTCCACATGCAAGGGGGGATAAGTGTGTCTAGCTTACCTTGTCCCCATTTTGACTCGAGTCTCATGTAATGCAATTGACTTACCTTGTCCAACTAGTGTTAGCCCATCCAAATTGCCTAATTTATCGATTTGTACTCCCTTATCTTGTTGTGCCCACTAAATTGGCTCGCCCATGTCACTTAGCTCATCCAACATGTATAGCTCTCCTAGTACCTTGTCTAATGTGTTTGATCACCTAATTTGACAAACTCAACTTCTATGTGCATTTCAGATTTAAATGTATATTTTTATTTAGAAAAATAAGAACTATCATTATTTGAAAACATAAACAAAAAATTATTTTTACTAAATATGAAACCATGTCCCTATTTATATTTTTTTTTTCCCAACTAAATAAAAAGCTACTTATTCTATTTAACCCATACAGGACAATTATTATTATTATTATTATTATTATTATTATTATTATTATTATTATTATTATTATTATTATTATTATTAACCAAATCCCATTTATTTGGTTGACAAGTTGTAACACAGTCTAGAGGATTAATTTAATGATATAACTTGCGGGTCACGTCCGGCACGTTTTTAGTTAAAGCTTATGCCTTAATTAACTATTAATCTTCTTAAAGATATTATCATTAACTTTCATTTTTTTAAAATTTTGAAAATAATTTTTTTAATATTTAAAATTTTGGATCTTGTATTTTTTTTTCGACAAACTTATCCATCATATATTATCACGCTAGACCAATGGACGATTCTTTGTCATCTCATCTAGCATGCCCATACAATTAAGCTACCTGATTTTTTATTTCAACGGTCACACCTACATGATTTCTTGACCAATTTGACAACCCCATTTGATTATCTCAGATTACCCTAATCAACCAATTTGACCAATCTAGTGCGAGCAACTGATACAACTCATCGTTCAACTCAACTGGTTCATCTAGCCAATCTAGCCCAATTTGATCAATATAGTCTAACCAATCGATGCAACTCATTTGGTTCGTTCAATTTAACTAGTCCATCTTGCCAACCTAGCTCAAACTAACCATTTGACACCTCAACTCAACTAGCCCATCGAATGGGACAAGTGTGTCTAGCTCACCTTGTCCACACTAATTGAATTATCCAATCCATCAATTTGTCGAACTCGCTTACCTTATTGTGCCGACTCGGTTGGCTCATTGATGCCACTTAGCACCCCTGACTTGATCGAATCCTCCAACAAGCATAACTCAGTTAATCCATTGTATATCTTAATCTAGCTAACTAATTTTTTTTATTAATTCAAGTATCCAACTATTCAAACCGACTAATCTTAAAGATGATTAATCTTTTTTCTATGAAAATTTTTTACCAGCTATCAAAATAAATCAAAAAGTACTAGGTCCCCTTCTCTAACTAACTTATTTGATTAACAATGTATTAGATACCGATTTAGAAAACTCAACTCTTAAACATCAAAAAAACTAAAAATATACATTATTTGAATATAATAATAAAGAAAGAAAAATTATTTTTACTAAATACAAAACCATATTCCCTATAACAACAAATACTTCAAATTTATTTGTACAATTATATATAAAACTTCTGAACAATATTTCATTTATTTAGTTGACAAATGGTAACACATTCTAGACGATTAATTTAATAATGTTTCATGCATTAATTGTTTAATGCATAAATTTAATATGATCCTTCAATTTTGTCCAATTAAGATTCCTTGACTGATACATTCAAGGAATTCATTAATACATTGTGCTACCCTTAGTACATGCTTAATCCATTAATTTTAAGATATGTAGCAATTATTTCTAAGAATGAATTGGAGTAACCATATTTTCTCAAAATAAAATAAAATAAAATTCACTAAAAATGAAAACGAAAGAAAAATAAAAAAGACCTCTCTTATTTTTCATATGCTGATAATGCTTTATTCAATATTATTATACCAATTTTAGTGAAAGTTGTTTTAAGACACTCAAATTTACTAATTAAAAATATTTTAATATTAATTAAATTTATTTAAATATGAATTTCAAGTCACTCCAAATTTTATCCACACCTTCATATTTGAATTGGACGGGATCAACAAATTTTTGAACAGATTAAGAAAATTTTAAATGTGAAAATAAAAATTTAAAGGTTGAAAATAAAATTTGCGTTTTCTTCTCCCTGAGGCCTGAACAGGAAGGTTAGCCCCTGGTACAGTGGCGGCGGATCCAACATCAATCTACCTGATGTGGATCCTTCTCTACGTGTTTTATATTTTAATGCAATGTCATGCTTCGTCAATCACCAAATCTGAATCTTCTCTAAAAGCGCACGCTTGCCATTGTTAGCCACTGGTTCTGATCTCAGCTCTGACCATGGTCAGAAGCTTCATCCACGGCAGCTTCTTCTCCACTCTTTCATCTGTAGCCCACGCGATAATAAATGCTCCATTGGGCCCTATAAGTTCGACTTCCAAGTTGCAATCTTTGTCAGGAGCCAGGCTTCACCGAAAAGGCGTCGTTTTGGGAAGAGGAGATGGAGACGAGCGAGGTGAACCGGCTGGGGAGCATGCCGCGGAGCAGCTCGGTGTGGCGGAGAACCGAGGAGTCGGTGTTCTCGCGGTCGTCGAGGGAGCGGTCGGCGGAGGACGACGAGGAGGCGCTCCGGTGGGCGGCGCTGGAGAAGCTGCCCACCTTCGACCGCGTGCGCCGCGGCATCCTCTCGCTGCCCGACGAGGGCGGCGTCGCCGGGCTGCGGGAGGTCGACGTAGGGAAGCTTGGATTCCAGGAACGGCGGGCTCTCCTCGAGCGCCTCCTCCACGTGGCCGAGGAGGACAACGAGCGCTTCTTGCTCAAGCTCAAGGACCGCATCCAACGGTCAGGAATCTCTCTCTCCTTCCTTGTGTTGCTTTTTGTCTGCTTCTTAATTTTGTCCTGTTCTGTTGATTCCAGGGTGGGGCTCGACCTGCCGGACATCGAAGTGAGGTACGAGAACCTCACCGTCGAAGCGGAGACCTACGTCGGCGACGGAGGATTGCCGACCATCTTCAATTCCACCATCAACCTGCTCGAGGTATAAAGATTCACCTAAAAAACATTTGCATCTTAACTTTCAAAAGGAAGAGCGATTTGCCACTAACCCTTGCGCTCGTTCTTGCTCGTGTAAAATTTGTTTTTTAAAAAAAAGGGTTATGCCAATCTTTTGCGAATACTTCCAAGTAGAAAGAGACCTTTGTCGATCCTTCACAATGTCAGTGGAATCATCAAGCCTCGCAGGTAATTTCTTCTACTTTCGTCTCTCAGCACAAAAACATAACAAAAAAAAAGCCTTTTTTTTTTAACTATGATTCTTTCGTCTACCTTTCTTTCTGAATTCTGACCAAGACGCTTGATTGAACTTGATGACGAACAGGATGACATTGCTCTTAGGTCCTCCTGGATCAGGAAAAACCACATTGTTGTTGGCATTGGCTGGAAAGCTCGACTCTGAACTCAAGGTAAAAGGAGGTTTATATGTTGTTCTTCCATTACACATTACTGCATCAGTCTTTCTTATTAGCTTGTAACTGAATTGTTAACCAAACAATAATGGCAGACGACTGGAAAGGTGACCTACAATGGCCATGAAATGCATGAATTTGTCCCTGAACGAACTGCTGCCTACATCAGCCAGTATGATCTTCACATTGGAGAGATGACAGTTCGTGAGACGTTAGCCTTTTCTGCTAGGTGTCAAGGAGTTGGCACTCGGCATGGTAAGCGCCGCCTAATTCAAGGGGTTGATGCCAAGGAATTGGTACTCAGCTAGTTTCGAATGAACTTTTTCTGTCAATAACTTGCAGACATGTTAATTGAGTTGGCTAGGCGAGAGAAAGAAGCAAACATTAAGCCAGATCCTGACCTAGATGTTTTCATGAAGGTTAAGACTTCCTACCTTTCGGTATATATTGCCTCTCTATATCGATTGAACTAAGAGAATTTAATTGCCGATGAAATTTCTATAATTAATGAGCAGGCATCTGCAATAGAAGGACAAGAAACCAATGTGATTACAGATTATGTACTCAAGGTACATTACTGCCTAATATAGTAATGTTCTTCGAGATATTTGATTCTGAACACCTAAGATAATTCGTGCGAGAGCAAAATAGTTTAGCAATTTTCATGCTTGTTTGTTCTTCGAACTTGTAGATACTAGGTTTGGAGGTTTGTGCTGACACCATGGTTGGAGACGAAATGTTGAGAGGCATTTCTGGTGGGCAAAGGAAGCGTGTTACGACAGGTAGAACAAGTGCAGATTGAATTAATGTCTGCATTTGTTTGGTGCTTCCTGATATTGTTCGATTTAGGTGAAATGCTTGTTGGACCTGCAAGAGCTCTATTCATGGATGAGATATCAACCGGTTTGGACAGCTCAACAACTTATCAGATAGTAAACTCCCTCAGACAATCTATTCACATTCTTAGTGGAACCGCCGTTATATCTCTACTTCAACCGGCACCGGAGACCTATGACCTCTTCGACGACATCATTCTTCTCTCTGACGGGCAAGTTGTGTATCATGGCCCGCGGGAGAATGTACTCGAATTCTTTGAGTCTATGGGCTTCAAATGCCCAGAGAGGAAGGGTGTTGCAGATTTCCTACAAGAAGTAGGTTTGCAGTCAGATGGTTCAATTCAATTGATTTATTATCCTTCATATCTAAAGTTAATAGTGAATTTCATTTGGTGCAAAGGTAACATCGAGGAAGGATCAACAGCAATACTGGACACGCCATGATGAGCCTTACAGATATGTTCCTGTAAGAGTATTTTCTGAAGCATTCCAATCGTTCCATGTCGGCCGTGCCATTGCAGAGGAAATTGCTTTCCCATATGATAAGAGTAAGAGCCATCCTGCTGCTCTTACAGTCACAAAATACGGGGTTAGCAACAAGGAATTGTTAAAAGCCAACATTGACAGAGAATTTTTGCTAATGAAGAGAAACTCATTCGTCTACATCTTCAAAGCAATTCAAGTGGGTTTAGTTTTTCCCTACTTCATTGAATGGCTTCTTCAGTTTGATGATTAGCATTTTTATATAATTTTGTAACTTTTCTACAGATTTCCATCATGGCGCTGATTGCAATGACAGTCTTCTTCCGTACTAAAATGCACCGTGATTCGGTGGACGATGGTGGAATATATATGGGAGCACTTTTCTTTGGAGTAGTCATGGTCATGTTTAATGGTTTCTCTGAACTCGCCATGACCATTTTAAAGCTTCCTGTTTTCTTCAAGCAAAGGGATCTCCTATTTTATCCGGCATGGGCATATGCAATACCGACATGGATTCTTAAGATTCCCATTTCCTTCGTCGAAGTTGCAGTGTGGGTTTTCACAACTTATTATGTCACAGGATTCGATCCAAATGTTGGAAGGTAAGAACTTGAAAGATGAACTCTGAAAAAAGATCCATTTTATTCTCAACAAAGTAACATATCTAGAATGCCTCTCCTGTAAGGTTGTTTAAGCAGTATCTGCTGCTACTGGCAGTAAATCAGATGGCATCTGGTCTCTTCCGTGCCATTGCTGCAGTATCTAGGAATTTGATTATCGCAAATACCTTTGGATCCTTTGTGTTGCTCATTCTTCTTGTGCTTGGTGGGTTCATTCTTTCTCGACGTGAGTGATGATTCCTTAATTTTTCTACTTTTTGCATATCTAATTGCGCGTGTACATTAGTATCATGGCTTAGAAACTGCTAATTGATATTATCCCATCTGCTATAGATCAAGTGAAGAAATGGTGGATTTGGGGTTATTGGATCTCACCGCTAATGTACTCGCAAAATGCAATATCGACAAATGAATTCTTAGGACATAGCTGGAGTCATGTGAGCACGCTTCTACTGACGGTATCCGAGAAGTCTGTAACTTCGTTGAAACCTTAAGCTAATAAATGTGACTTGTGTTTCGATGCAGATACTTCCACAAGCAACAGAGTCACTTGGAGTAACAGTTTTGAAATCCCGTGGAGCTTTTACCGAAGCAAAATGGTATTGGATTGGATTTGCAGCCCTAGTTGGTTATATTTTTGTGTTCAATGCTCTTTTTACAGTGGCACTCGCTTATCTAAAACGTGAGTTCATTCTCCTTCATTCAATGTGTTCTATGGCTTCAAGTTGAATTCTAATCAACTATCTCGCATTTGCAGCATATGGGAAATCTCAACCATCTCTGTCTGAAGAATCATTAAATGAAAAAAATGCCAATCTGACCGGAGAAGTTGTAGAACGATCATCTAGAGAAAGGAATTCTTCTAGTCATTCTTTGGAAAACAACAATGCAATTGCATCTCTTAATCAAAACAAGAAGGGAATGGTGCTTCCGTTCACTCCGCTTGCTCTCACCTTTGAAAACATAAGATATTCCGTCGACATGCCACAAGTATTTATTCATTTAGAAAAGTAGTTTATCAACTGTTTCATTCGAAACCTATTACAATTTTGTTTAAACTTTAGGAAATGAAAGCTCAAGGGGTGGTAGAAGACCGTTTGGAACTTTTGAAGGGTGTAAGTGGTTCTTTTAGGCCCGGAGTCCTGACTGCTCTAATGGGTGTGAGTGGTGCCGGCAAAACAACACTAATGGATGTACTAGCCGGTCGCAAAACTGGTGGATACATAGAAGGAAACATTACTATATCTGGTTACCCTAAGAAACAAGACACGTTTGCTCGCATATCAGGTTACTGTGAGCAAAATGACATCCACTCTCCCCATGTGACGGTTTATGAGTCTCTTGTTTATTCAGCATGGCTTAGGTTATCTGCTGATGTCGATTCTGCAACTCGGAAGGTTTGTCCTCGACTAAACAGACAAGCCAATATTAGAAGTCTAATTGAACATGCACTCTTGCAGATGTTTGTCGAAGAGGTGATGGAGCTTGTAGAGTTGACACCGCTCAAAAATGCACTTGTTGGACTGCCCGGAGTAGATGGATTATCAACCGAGCAACGAAAGAGGCTCACTATTGCAGTGGAGCTTGTTGCCAACCCGTCCATTATATTCATGGATGAACCGACCTCAGGGCTCGACGCAAGGGCTGCAGCCATTGTCATGAGAACTGTTAGGAACACTGTGGATACGGGGAGGACTGTGGTGTGTACTATCCACCAGCCCAGTATCGACATATTCGAAGCTTTTGATGAGGTGATTAGTCCTCAATATTTTGCACAGTTTGTTTGGTAGATCCTAAGACTCATCTGTTTCTCTGTTTTTTCAAATTGTAGCTCTTCCTAATGAAGCGAGGCGGAGAAGAAATATATGTTGGTCCACTCGGCCGCCATTCGTGTGATCTTATAAGCTACTTTGAGGTAGGTACTGGAAGAAACATACTTAAACTTAAAAGATTGACAGGGCAACAACAATTGACAATGATAAGTTGATCGTTCGCAAGGGAATTAATGGTGTGACGAAGATAAAAGACGGTTATAATCCCGCAACCTGGATGTTAGAAGTGACTACACAGATGCAAGAAAATGTACTAGGTGTTAATTTCAGTGAAGTATACAAGAGCTCAGACTTGTACCAGTGAGTTCTCTTCTTGCCCCCAATTACATTTTCAAAAATTCTCGATTTGAGTATGTTGTATGTGAATTGTCTTGCCTCGTATAGGAGAAACAAGAATCTGATAAAGGAGTTGAGTTCGCCTCCCCCGGGTTCAAGTGATCTCTACTTTCCAACTCAGTACTCTCAGTCTTTTATTGGGCAATGCTCGGCGTGCCTTTGGAAGCAACACTTATCGTATTGGCGGAATCCTCCATACACTGCAATGCGGTTTTTCTTTACGGCCATCATAGCTTTGTTGTTCGGCTCTATATTTTGGGACCTTGGCACCAAAAGGTAAATCCTTTTTCGCAATGTGAGATACCTAACAAAAAGATTGCAAGGTTATGAGTTTGGACAAAACTTCACAATTGCAGATCTAGGCAACAGGATCTATTCAATGCAATGGGTTCGATGTATGCTGCTGTCCTATTCATCGGGGTACAAAATGCTTCATCAGTTCAACCGGTTGTGGCCGTTGAACGAACAGTGTTTTATAGGGAAAGAGCCGCAGGGATGTACTCGGCTTTGCCATACGCCTTTGGGCAAGTGAGTATCTCCGAGAGTATTCTCTATTGCAAATATAATTTGTCAAGTGTGCAGCTGCTTGAGTTAGTAGTCTTTCATTCGCAGGTCACAATTGAAATTCCATATATTTTGGTACAAGCATTGATGTACGGTGTGATAGTCTACTCGATGATTGGATTCGAGTGGACGGCTGCAAAGTTCTTCTGGTACCTGTTCTTCATGTACTTCACACTCCTCTACTTCACATTTTATGGAATGATGGCGGTCGGGTTAACTCCCAACCACCACATTGCATCCATTGTTTCTGCTGCCTTTTACGCGTTATGGAACCTCTTCTCTGGGTTCCTTATCCCTCGCCCGGTAAGTTAGAAACTTCGATCACTTATCCGTTGGGTATGTCTTCAAAGTATGAAATCAACTCAAGCACATTTGTTTCTTCTTTGTTTTTTTACAGCAAATTCCGATATGGTGGAGGTGGTATTACTGGATCTGTCCGGTTGCTTGGACCTTGTATGGATTGGTCGTGTCGCAGTTTGGAGATGTGCACGAGAATCTTGAAGAAGGCCCCTCTGTGTCAGAGTTTGTGAGAAGTTATTTTGGGTTTAGGCATAACTTTCTAGGCGTGGTAGCAACAGTCATCGTCGCATTTCCTGTGCTTTTTGCGTTCCTCTTTGCCTTTTCGATCAAGATGCTCAACTTCCAGAGGAGATGAAAAGGTATACATAAATCTGAGAACCAACACCTTGGAGATTATAAAGATCAGTCTTTCCTCTATGCATGTATCTATAGGTATTTTGCCCTTTTGTAATAAATGTCTACTCGGAGAGATATGAGAATTCACCCACAAAAATTGTTTATTAGAAACAAATGAATCCTAAATAAACAAGTATCTCCTTGAACTTTCATGAACAACCATTTTAAATCATCATAAAAGTCTCCATTGAAACCCTCTTTAGAGATGAACAAGAAAACCTCAAAACAACAGAAGTAATTAAATTTTAAAACTGAAATGATCGAGCATATCTACAGAGAGATAAATCAGCAAATGCTCTTCAACGACACCAAGCACACAGAAAGGTTTCAATTACTTACAAGCATTCCCATCAGTGAGAGGATTACTGAACTAGTGATTGAAAACAAATCCCAACACTGGGATACATTAAAGCCACTTTCTTCTGATTTTCTAATATTTTTACGAAAGAACAGCGGCTATCGAAGGGGTGATTGTAGGTCTTACCAGGACGGGCGTGTTCCCAGTCACTGACTGGAAGGATGCGATAGTCTCCAGACGCTCCCAGATCATCCTCCGCGTCTCCTCTGTTACCTTTCGCTTCTCTTCGTCCTCATTATGTTGTCTTTCACATGCTGTAAAGAGTTCTGGATCCATCTCTGATAACATTTTCTTCACGTTTTGTGTTAGGTTAAGAACAGCTTGATTCCAGTGAGATTGGATGTTCCTCTCTAGGGCAGGTAAAATAAGTGGCATGATTGCTTGCCTATTTTGCGAAACCAGATTAATGACATGGTCATTGTTCCACAAGAATAGGGCTCTCTCAGCGACCTAAAAAATGTTCACAAGTGATTAGATAAGTTATTCTAAATAATTGAAACAATAATAAAAGTGGGTGCTGATCTTATGAATGCTGACTTCGGTTATTTAGAACATTTTCAGGCTACATTTTTCCAAACCAAGCAATGTTTCCACTATGATATAAACTTCACTGTAAAGATAAAGGTGAGTAGAAACTTTGCTAAGAAAATAAGAAAATTATAGGAGAACACATGATATAAAAGAACAAACAAGTTGAAAACAGAAGTATAAGTGTATAACAAACAAATTTAACAAGTAAAAAAACCTAAAGAACTCAAAGTAAATATGTTTAGGTCTGTTAAGAAATTTGAATAAGAGAGTAAGCTTCAGTACCATCTTGCGGTTGCCTTATACATTTTCATGAGGCTGAAAGGCAACCTCTAAGCATATGCATAAATTCTCACAAGAACATGTTATTTACTGTTAAACCAAATTCACTTACTGCTATTTAACTAGTGCGATGATTCTGTCAACCGAAATGATTGAAGGAAATAGAGATGAGGACAGAATCTTTCCATCTGTTTTCTCTTATTTTATTTCAGGAATAAATGGGGGAAAATTAAATTAGTTCATTGTTTTCGTTTTTCTTCACTTACCTATTTCATTTTCCTTCTATTTGCTCCCCTCCAAATAAACACAACATACGAGAGATTCTGGACTCCCTCTCTATTTTCCTTCGGGATGCGTAAGTAATCCATCCAACATCTGACCATACTTGGCATATAATATAATGCAAAACTCAAACACAGATGTATGGGGAAAAAACTCCTTGCTCAACCGATTGAAGGAACGATAAAGACTGTTTATTTGAATATGACATATAACATTGGCTGACATCCTATACTTGTTATGCTCTTTAATATCAACTATTTTTTAAATGCTAATTAAGCTTCTAAATTAATTGCTAGACTCTCATGGTGAGACAATGTGGATATCTCCTCCTTTAATATAGCAGAATTATCTGATGGGGTGACATGTGCGAGTTCCTACCAAATAATGTAACCCAGAAGAGTATGTGCACAACTTATAGCCAAAAAAAATATAATTGGTGTTGCAAGGCTGTCATTGGCACACATTATCTGAAGCAGTATAATTTGCTCAATGCTAGACAAAGAATTTTATGCAAGTCCCAGAAACTTGTATGAAGAACTTAGGTTTAGCAAGATCCCAATTTACATTTCATATCCATGACTCAATCTCATAATTGAGCAGTCACACAGAAGAGACAACTCTAAAGAAAACTGTGAACAAGAAAATACCACACAGTGATTTTGTTTGTCTCAAAAATTGCTGACAATGAGCACAGAAGGTTCTAGCTAGAATTATAAATGTTATCCAATAACAGATCTACTTGTTTGAGACATACATGAAACTTCACACGATCGTTGGAGAAACTGGTAGACAATCATTTGGTTAGAACTTTGAAGAACATGGATAAGACTGCCATGGAGATGTACGTACAAACAGATTACTTGAGCTCATTCTACTTTTAAATTCCTCACATGTGATCATTACCAATAAAACCAAAAGTTTAGGGGTAAAAAGTTGACCTTTTGAAATGTACTGTAAGCTCATTCAACTGAGAAGAAATCATAAAACAGCTATAGATAACAGATATTTATGTAGAAAAGGAAAGTAACAACAGAATTTGGGGAAAAAGCTTTTATCACCTGGAAGTGGGAGTTGGTGACACATAAAGCAATTCTCTGGAACAATGGAACCACACAATCCAGGGACTCCACCGTGTTGGTAGCCTCCAATACTTCCTCCAACTCACTCAAAAACATAACTTCCTTCTGACTACTTGTTATTGGCCAATACTTCAATAGACCCTTTATCACCAAATTTATCAATTTAGGCTCTTTCTCCACAAACTGTGCCACACAGCACGTTAGCTGCTGAAGATAAACCCCTAATGTCTTTGGTTTATGAAGAGGTAGTAGAGCCTTCACCAAAAAGATTTTGTGCTCCTCTTTCAGTGGCAGTGCAAACCCACTGATAACACTACCAAAAACCTCTAATAATTCTGCAATTCCATTATGCTTTTCTGTTTCAAACACAAACCGGTAAAATATATTGCTGACTGCTTTTCGGATGAAAGGGCGATGTACCATAAATTTTCCATAGATTCTGTGCAAGATGGTTTTCAAGCAATCCCTTTCTCTGGGGTCCTCAGAATCAAATAGATCAAGCAATTTCACGATGAAGAAATGATCCACATATTTCTTACCTATCTTAGCATCAAATGATGAGGACTCTATGAACTTCAGTAACAAATCATAAACAAGTTGCAAGTGGGGCCATGCAGGATCGAACATTGGTTCTTCCTCTTCAGTCTCCCCACCGCTAGTGCTGGTTCGTGAATTTGGAGGGAAGGCCCTAAACAAGTTAGCAGCAAACATTTTACAGCTAGCAGAGATAACAGGTTCAATGAACTTAGACGTCCCGGCATCAACATAGTCAATGAGGTCTAGTAGCGCCTGCCGTTTCATTTCCTTCTCCGAGGAATTCTTGTTTGGATCTGAGAAATCAAAGATAGCATTACAAAGGCTCAACTTGCTGAGGAAAAGGTTCTGTTTTTCTGCAGCAGGAACATCTCTGAATGTAAGAAGAGGTTCGATGCTGGTGACAACACTGGAAGGGAAGATAGCGGACGCTGTTCTCTTCGTTGTGGTTGCCCGGGAGGGAAGCACATTACCACTGCCTGTCCGCTGGATCTGGTTCCCGTCACCCGAAGGCACACCATCATTGCCTCCATGTCCACGAATCGAACCCGAAGAAGTATCAGATTTGGAGGATTTTCGAGGTATTTTACTGAGGAGTTGCTTCCACATCATGCCAGAATGGGGACGGCAGTCAGTTCCAAGTACACAAAATCAGGGATTTCGATGGTTGACAAACCCAGTGAACCCTCACTCAATTCGGCAACAACTACACTGATCGGAACAACTTCCACTTTTCACTGAAATGTCGAGACAAAAGGCACAATGGCCAATATTTGAGATCAAAAGAAAGCATAAATTTCGAAGCTAAGCACAAATAACACCTGCCTACCAACGGAGATCGCAAACCCTAAACAAATCCAAGCCCAGATCTGCACCTAGAAGCACGTCCAGAAAAAGTGGCGCGGATTACAGTCCAACCAGCAGTGGAATCTCCGGAGACAGCAGCACTACAAATTTTCCGGTCCGAAATTTACCGATCTAGCGAGGAAATCTCGATCCGAAGAAGAATTCGAAGCTCCGGAGACAGATTCTTACTCGAAACGAACAGATTGGAGCCGCCTTCGATCTCCGCCGCTCCCCGAAGACGAAGCCAGAAATAGGCACTGGAGGAGTGAGAAGCAAGTGCCGCCGTCTCAAATGGACGGCAACGATGAATCTCCCGTATGCTCGTATGCCACGAAAAGCATCTGAACCGTTGGGGAAAATATCAATTTGTTACATTTGGGGTCCTATATAATTAAAATAATTAATAAATCATTTTATTAAAAACTTTTGAGTATTTTATTAACGCAATTTAAAACTTTGTTTGGGATGAAGTGAAAAAAAGGGTAAGGTATGATAAATTTTAACCTATGAAATGAAATAATTTCTTATGCTCTGATTTAGGATGTAAAGAAGGGTAAGGAAAATTAAAAATATTTGTGTTCTAATTTTATCTTTATTTTATTATATTAATTACAAAAATTATTATTTTTGATATTCTTTGTGTCATGGCGAAAAATATTTGCACCGCCTGGTGCTTGCACTCTGTCAATGCCGACTTTGATGCCAACATCGACTTCAACGTAGACTTCGATGTCAACTTTGATGCCAGTTTCGATGCTAACTTCAATGTTGATTTCGATGTCAACGTCGATGCTGACTTTGACGTCGACACTGACTTCAACGCTAACTTTAACAAATAAACTATAAATATTTGAATGTGTAAGTCTTAACCAATAAATATATGTAAGATGCGCTAGTTTCTTAAATGTATAAGTTTTTAACCAAAGTAAGAATAATTTTATAACTTTATATATTGAACCGTCATTACCTTCACTTTCCTCCCAAACACGGTAACACATGTTACGTTAATGAACCTTTTCTTTCTCCTAAATAAGGAGAATATAAATACTTTATTTTTTTTTCCCCTTTTTCACCCTTCCTTTCTATTTCCCTTCCGTTAATGAACCTTAGCTCACCCCATCAAACAAGATAAGAGTTTTCTCAAAAGTCGTACTCTATTTTTATTTTTACTAAAGGACATGAGTAATCCTATAATATTTTTTCCATCTATTTTAACTCTAAATTAAAAATAAAAATATTATGCTAATTTTTTTATATTTTCTGGTAAAATAAAAAATATTATTTAATTGTCAATTTTTATATTTATTTTCAAAAAATATTATTTTATGAAAAAATATAGAATATTTAAAAGTCATTTCTAAAAAAGAAAAAAACTAAACACCACCTTAACTTTTTTATTTAAATTGAATTAACTTGAACCTAATCAAATTGATCATGAAAAAAAAAACTAATCTATTAAAGAAGTTTTTAATGATTTTAAAGATTTTATTTTTATTTATAAATACCTCATTAAATTTATAATGATCTTTAAATTTATTTATATTTAGAAGTTTAGAATTTTAATAAAAAAAAATTAAAAATACAATATGCTTCCTGCTACAATTTATTTTGTTTTTTTTATAATCCAAGTATCCCATCTAATCCTAAGATAATCAACTTACTTCCATAAAAATTTTCCACTGACTAAAACCTATATACTCACACACACACGATCTAATGTGGCTAAAACATATTTTTATTCTCTTTCATCGGCATACAATTCTCTTCTCTCTCTTGTATACAAGGTGGTGCTTGTTTGTAAAAATCAGCACCAACATGATATTAATTTCTACAAGCTAGCATCAATAATAAATGAAATCAACACCAACGTTGGTGCTGGTTTCAATAAACCAGCACTAACAACAAATGAAACCAGTATCAGTGTTGGTGCTGGTTTCTATAAATAACACCAATAGCAAATAAAATTAGGCGGGGCTTATTTTTATAAACCAACAATAAAATGGAGCTAGCCTTTAAATATCAACTCCAACATGCTGGTATTTAAACATCATCACAAGCACATTGGAGTTGGTTTGTACAAACTAGCACCACGTTGGTACTGATTTCAACAAACTAGCATCAACAATAAATAAAATCAGCAACAACGTTGGTGCTGGTTTTATTTGTTGTTAGTGCTGGTTTCATTTGTTATTGGTGCTGGTTTGTTGAAACCAACACCAACTGTGGTGCTGGTTTATACAAACCAGCTCCAACGTTGGAGTTGACTACAAACTAACACCACATTGTGCTAGTGTTGATTTGTATAAATCAGCTCTAATGTGCTGGTGCTGGTTTTTAAAGATTAGTTCCATCTGAGTGATGATTTGTAAAAATCAGTATACAAATCAGCACCACTTTTTATGTAAGAGAGAGAAGAGGACGACATCTTACATGTAGGAGAGAGAAGAGAGTTATATGCAAATGAGAGAGGTATTAAAAAAAAATTAGATTTTGACCGTGTCAGGTGGCCACTTCAGATATCACCCTTGGTCGCTCATCTAAGGATATGCAAGGTACAATTTTCTCTCTCTCTCTCTCTATATATATATACATACAAGAATAATACGACGTGCACAACTTACTCTAAGCAACGGTTGATAGCGGTGGGTGACATCCAACATGGATGATGTGACGGGGCTAAAATCCATTTTTTTAAAAAAATATTTCTTTCATCTGTATGCAACTCTCTTCTCTCCTGCATATAAGGTGGTGTTGATTTATATAAATCAGTATCAACGTGGTGCTGATTTCTACGAACCAGCACCAACAACAAATGAAACCAACACCAACATTGATGTTGGTTTCAACAAACCAGCACCAACAACATTGGTTTGTAGAAATGGATTTTAACCGGTACCAATGTTGGTGTTGTGTTTTAACTAGTGCCAATATTGGCGATAGTTTCTACAAACTAGTACTAACGTTGATATTTGTTTTATATAAAACTAGTATCACCTTATATGTAGAAGAAAGGAGAGGACGACATCTTGCATGCAAGAGAAGAGAGTTACATGCATATAAAAGAGATATTAAAATATTTAAATTCTAACAATGTCAGGTGACCACGTCAGATGTCGTCTTGATCGCTCACCTAAGATGCCCCGATCTAATGACACCATGCTCGCATTGGTACCTAAATAATTGGATGTTGTGAATTAAAATTATAAATTACTGAAAATAGGAGCATTATCACAAGATATTACCCTCAGATAGCCAAAAAACACAAACAATTCCATTGCAACAACTTATTGTGAATGATAGCCAAACTGTGAAGGATAGCCAAACTGCTAACTACATCCATATGCAATATTATGCAACCACAGAAAGCTTTGAAAGCATCTACATTGAGCAGGTTTTACAAATCAAACAAGGCCTTTTTAGTTCTCGAATTGATAAGTTTCCTCAACACATTAACTGTCTGAGATAGCTTTCTTTAGGGTGTAGTTCTTTGCGAAAGCAATATAAACAAAAAAGTTGACCGTCGAAATCACTGCCAACACCAGGAAGTAGTAATCCAGATGCCCTTTGTTTAAATCGTTTGAGATCCACCCTGGCTGTCCCCCTCCCGATGTTGCAATTGCAATGAATGTGATGATGAATGAGTTCAAGTAATTGCCTAGTGACATTGAGAAGAGCACCATGGCTGTGCATATGCTCTTCATCCTGTCGGGTGCCTGTGCAAAGAAGAACTCAAGCTGGGTGATGTTATTGAAGACCTCCGAGCTGGCTAGGACAAAGAACTGCGGGAGTTGCCATGCGATGCTCAAGGTTTCATTGGCTTTAATGCTCTCCAATCTCTTGCTCTCGTTGTAAGCAGCAGTAAGCATTGCTAGGATGAGTAGAAACCGTCCGATTCCCATCCGCTGTAGTTGGGAAAGACCCATTCCATTGCCAACATACCTCTTGGCAGCAGGGGCTATGATGTTGTTGTAAACGAAAACCCATCCCATGACACTTATGATTTCAAACGAGCACAGGGATGCAGGAGGGATGGAAAATGAACCAACCTTGGTGTTCATTGCACTCCCTTGCTGAATGAAGGTGGTAAACATTTGCGCAAACACAGCTGCATAGATTATACTGTTAGCCCAGATTGGAATCAGCCGTAGGAACATCTTCAACTCTTCAACTTGGGTAACGGTACATAGACTCCATGAGCTCTCGGGAGAACCATCTTTCAGATCCAGGGCGGAAATGGTAGCCGCTTTGTCTAAGAACCTGGACACATGATGAGAAAATGGCAAAAGACATTTCATACTCTCTCTTGTAACATCAGAACTCAGAACCAAATAAATGTGAAAACAAATAAATGTAAACATTGAACGAGATGTAGAAGTATAAGATGTATGATAACAGCTTATTTGGTTTCATTGTGATTACCTAATTTCTATGTCCCTTTTCTCCATTACTCAACCACTATCCATGAAATTTAAGACAACCTAATTGTTGTAATACATAATGTAATTAGTTTTCAAAGCCTGATTTTGTTGCTACTTTTTACACCTTTTTCCAGTGATAGTCCTTGATCCCTTCTTGCTAGAGAAAAGGATGTTGAATAAAAAAGACGTATAGTCTGACTATTAATTTCATTACATATGAAAATGATTGCCTTTGTATGTTCTTATCAGAAGTGTTAAATAGGTAGAACAAATAGTTCACCTAGTCATATGCCAAGCTAAATTGAGCAAAGTCTACACAATCTAATAACAAACTGTATCTGTAAGTAAAAACTCTAACTTGCAATGTTTCTCCAAGCATATTCTTAAATATAGATGGTAGGTGAAATAACCTGAATCCATTTGAATGTGGTAATCTCTGCTGCCCTACATTCGATGAGTCCTTGTTCACCTCATACAAGAGACTGCTATCTCTGGGAATCTCAGCACTCCGTTTCTTGTAGGAAGCTACAAGAACCTGAAGAATACTTTGCAATGGACTGCCACTTGGCAACCGGAGACGATAATGTGGTGTGCCCAATACAAAAGCTGCTAAGGCGGCTGCCATGCAGAATGTTGCAATGCTATATCCAAGTCCCCAACTAATATTTTCTTGTATCCATACAATGAAAGTCATAGATGTGAGAGCTCCTAAGGTGATGCAAAGATAAAACCAACCAAAAAAGGCTCCTTTTTTCTCTCTATCTGATGGATTCTCATCATCGAACTGCTCTGCACCAAAGGGGAGAAGTGCAGCCTTGACACCTCCACTTCCAATGGCAACAAGATATAACCCACAGAAAAGAAGGGTAGTTGTTGACTGGCATGTCCCATCCTCGCAGAGCTTTGATGATGCCGAAAACGCAGAGGAAGTGATAGTAACCATTCCCTAACATAGCAGAATAGGAATCTTATAAATGTAAACTATTTTATAAGGAAAAAGATTAACAAAGTAATAGGGCCATATATCTGACTTACAAGAAGATACACAACAAGGGAGATCAATATAGTCTTGTAATTTCCCCAATAGGTATCAGCAACAACAGCTCCAAACAATGGTGTCAAGAAACATGTTCCACTCCAAGTACCCACATTTGCTGCATTTGCAGCATTGTTTCCATGCAGTACAGTATGAAGATACACAATCAAGTTTGCTCCAATGCCATTAAAGGCAACGCTATCCAAGTATTCGAATCCTGCAAATAGAGTACATGTTTCATGAATTGATGTAACTGTAGACTAATGGTAAAAAAAACTATATTACATAATAGAAATATTATGCCTACCAACATATGTCATAAGTTGAGACAATTATCTCTCAAGCATGCATGAGAATGTTTGAAATCTTACCTAAAATAATTCCTGGTGCTTTTGAGGCACCAGGTCTATAGTGTGATCGAGGTCCTCGCAATTCATTCTCAGATTGGATTGAGGCTGCATTCTGAAAGCACAAATGCAATTAGTGGAGGAACTAGTCATCTACTTTTTTATAAAAATAAGGACAAAAAATCCTAAGTCGCCTTCATCTCATACTTTATTGGCCAAAAATCAAAAGAGCATCCCTTATTTCATTATCGTTAAAAAGGGGTCTCATTTTAAAAGGGCACCCTATCATATTTTTCCATAGAAAATGCCCTTATTCCAGCGTTGTTGTAGAAGTTTTAACTAAAACACTATAACAGGAACAGCTTTACGTTGTAGTAGTTTTGATCAAAATTGCTCTACACTATAGCAATTTTACCCAAACCTACTCAAATTACTGTTCCAATAGTTTTTAGCCTATTTTGACCTAGTTGCACCAGTTTTGACCAAAGTGGAGCAATTTAAACCAATATTTAAGCAATTTTGAGTTTTGACAATAACACAGTAATTTTGAGCAAGTTAGAGCGTCGGAACAAAAGTATTTTTTGAATAAAAAATATAATGGAGAAACCTTTTGCTTTGTTTTTTTAGAAATGGAACACCATTTTGATGATAATGCAAATAAAGGAGACCCTTTTGACTTTTGCCTAGGGGTGGCAATTTCTAACCCGATACGAAAACATGACCCAAACCGAATATGAAAAAAATCATGTTAGGGTTAGGTCTTATTGGGTTCAAGTCGGGTTCGGGTCAACATGATTGACACGATTAATAAACGGATTGGGTTAGGGTCAACCTAAAATGACCCTATTACAACCCGCGAACCCATTTATAAATACTTTCGGGTCGGATTCTAGTTGAGTTCGGATTAAAATAAGCATATTTTAATAAAAGTGATCCTTTCGGGCCGGGTTCAAGTTGAGTTCGGATTAAGATAAACATGTTTTTATAAATGGGTCATTTCGGGTCGAGTCGGGTCGAGTCGGGTCGGGTCAGGTTCTGGTTGGATTCGGGTGGTGGGTCATTTTAGGTTGGTTTCGGATCAAATACAAATAAACAGGTTGGGTTTGGGTCGAACAATTTGACCTGAAATATTAATTAATTCAGATTTTGACGTTCCAACCCGTCAACCCGCCAACCCGACCCGAATTGCCACCCCTACTTTTGTCCTACTTTATTAAAGGGGAAGATCCTAGTTAATTCCTAGCCCCAAAATAGTGCTGTGAGTTTATATTTACCAAAAAGAGAGAAAGGACAACATGCAATTACTTCATTTGTCTACTAAACTCAGCCTCAGTAGTATTTTTTGTATTCCTTTTCATTCAAGATCTGATATTTTGTGTCTAGTGACGACATAGAATCAAAACATATGGTGACTTTGCCAACAATATTCTTTGTCACCGTTACAATAAGCACTGCCGTGTTTTTGATACCCATGACAATATGCAACACTAACCTCAGCTTCAGTGAAAGCTGTGTTCATTTTCTTATCAGTCCACATCTGGAACCAGGGTAGCTCCATCTTTTTCAAAAAAAAAATAAAAAATAAAATGTACAAGAGAGATCTTAGCATTCTAGAGTCATGCACAGCCTGCGACGAGATTTAGCAAATTAACTACAATTCACTACATCTATTTCCCACCAATTCAAACAATTGTGGTATCTCCCTGCAAGATCCATCTTTCTATGCCCTAGTCAAACCATTCAAGAGGAAACCGACCCACAAACCCACCCCTCCAAAAAAACACTTCCAACCACAGATCTGAAGAATCCCAAAAAAGAAACCTTCCATCCTAGGGCAAAATAGTGTCTTTTTCTTCTTGTAAGATGCAACGACAAGCAGCAACGAAAATAACTTAGAATTCAAGCGATTACCAAAGGGAGCAGGGGTCTTCCTTCTCCGCTCTCCAACTCCAAGCCCTCCTCTCTCTCCATCGCCTTGCTGCAGCCACCTGAGATCTGGAATGGAGAAGCGACAGAGCTCGCCTACCTCCTCTACTTCCACAGTTCGACTATAAAGCCTCCTTGGTTGACCCGTGCGAACTCTAGTGCCAATGGATACGTCTTCCCGCATACTGGCTCACATGAGAGAATCATTTGATCGTCCGATAAAAATATGCACGAATCATATAGCGACACGACGTTTCCAGACGCTGATGCATGACTCATGCAGAGAGAATTTTCTGCGGTCGAGACGGGCTGCGGAAGGGATGCAATCGAGCCGCTGGTATTTAGTCCGGTCTGTGATCTTTTGGAAATCGACGGTCAAGATACTTTCCTTCTAAATCACCAAATGAATAAAATTCAATGCTTATGGTTATGACTTTCAACGATAAATTTTATGACTTTCCAGAACATTGTGTTTTGCACCTAAAAGTTGATCATTTTGCACAATGCCACAAAAAAACTTGAGCATTGCTCAAGGAAAAAAAACTCAAAAAAAAATTTAAGGGTAGACATATAAAGTCATGGCTCATCATTTCAATTTTTATGGATCCCATCACTTTATGTGTCTATTCTTGATCTTTTCTTTAAGTTTTTTTCCTTGATCATATCATTTTTCAAAAAACTTATAGGCAAAAAATGACGCTTACTTTTATTATGGGCCTCCCATCTAGCCATTTAAAAAAATATATATTAACGTATCATTCTATCTGAATCAGAAAAAAATTTTTATGCAGTTCAATTAATAAAAAATTTTATTTTCACTCCCCAGTAAAATATAATAAATATTAATTTACCTAATTACTTTTGATATTTTTAATATAAAAAGTTAAAAATAAGTATAATTTTTCTTAAATTCAGCTCATTAAACTAGAATCTAGTATATTTTCTATCAAATTGAGTACAATTCTTTTTCACCTCAAATAGAAAATATACTATATTTTTTTAAATAGTACTTAATATGATGGAAAATATACTAGATTTTCTTTAAAGGATGCTGAATTTACGAGGAATTATATTAAGTAGGAAAAAAATCGTGCTCAATTTGATAGAAAATATACTCGATTCTAGTTTAAAGTGTTGAATTTAAGAGTAATTATACTCATTTTTGAATTTTTTTATACCTAAAAAAATCTAAGGGGCAATTAGAAAGTCGTACTCAATTTGATAGAAAATATACTCGATTTTAGTTTAAAGTACTGAATTTAATAGAAATTATATTGATTTTTGGACTTTTGTATCGAAAAAATATGAGGGGTAATTTTGATAGAAAATATACTCGATTCTAGTTTAAAATGTTGAATTTAAAAGGAATCATACTCATTTTTAGATTTTTTTTTGTTAGAACTGTCAGATGGGTCAACCCCTCATATTTAAACTAAAATATTTAATATCTTACTCAATTTTTTTTTAGACGGACCAACCTGCAAGCCCATCAATTTTAAAAAAAAAATTAAAAAAACATATTTAATATCTTCAACATTTTACTTCGAAAAGATTTCGTCAATCAAATATGCTTAAAAATAGATATTTTACATATAAAGGGACACAAACGAGTACATATATTTATTGAAAAGTACTATTTTTATTTCAAAAATATCATAAAGAAAGATAATAAATTAACATAAAAAGTACCTTACATATATTTCTCAATCCGCGGGCCAACCCAAGCCCATCGCCGGCCGACCCACGCGGGTTGCGGGCCTAGGCGGGTTGACCCGCGGCGGGCTTGAGTTAATAAAATTTAAACCCAATCCGTTTAAATTGTTTAGCGGGGCGGGCCAACTCGACGGGGCCAACCTAAATTGACGGCTCTACTTTTTGTACCAAAAAGATCTGAGGGGCAATTAGCCAATTAGATAATGATATTTATATGAGACAGTTGAAGTAAATAAAACTTTTACCAGAAGTGAAACAAAATTTTTTGGACATAAAAACTACATGTAAAATTACTATTGTGATTAGAGATTTTTCTCTGATTTATCATTACTTGTATCTTAAAAATACTTTTATTTCAACTGTATTTATAGCCAATATATACATGACTATTATAACATAGAGTAAATTATTTCAATTTAATTAAAATTATTACATATGTAATATTATCATATCAAAATATATTTTTTTAACAGCTCAAAATTACTTAAACTTGGTAAAAAAAAATTACTACAACACTATTAAAATAGTTATTTTCCGGTCTAGTGGGTCAAATCGGACCTTGATTTGGTTGACTTTCGTTGAATTTAGTTAGCTTCAGATGAGATAGGGTCTATTCCTACCGAGAATATAATACTCATTAGAGGCTTAGAGCATTTACTATATATTATGGTTAACTATCACATATTTATTATAACAATATATCTTTTTTACCCATATCATTTTTAACATTAACACTCATTATTTATAAATCCCACCATCCACTCAATCATCTTAAAATTATAACATAATAAATAAATATTTTTTAAAATATTTAAATTATTATTATTATTTTTTAATAATAATATTACTTTTAAAAAAATTATTATTTTTAAAAAATAATATTTAATTTATACCGTTTAAAAAAAAATAAAAAGAAAAGGTGAGAGAGGAGCTCTCTCTACTGTGAATAGACATTATAATATCTACTCACAATAGAGAAAAGATGTTAAATGGATATTATAATACTCATTTAATATCCCATTACAAATGCTGATATATGACTCATCAAGGTTACTTGGTAAGATTCCTAAGATTCCTCTAATGGCTAAGTTAACATGGAGCCCAAGATAATATAAAAAAGGAGAAATGATGGAGATAAAGTAGATGATAATGGAGAGATAATAGTATAGTACATATAATCAAATTAGTTCTTATTGTTCCCACTTTTAGAACCTCGCTCCCCCTTTTATAGGGAAAAAAGGTCCAATGCTCTATTTACTCTAAAGCACGAATGTGGAAGAGAAAGAAATTTAGGGTAAAAAATTATCTTCGAAGGAAGAAAACAGAAAGGGTAAATAAATCATTTACTTTACATTCTTGTTTATCTTGATAGAGAAAGATAGATACATGTGATGTAATTTTATCAATAAAAAAATGGTACATACATTATTTTTTGAATATATGGTGTAATTTTATGAGTTAAAAAAGATACGTGCATCATTCATTTTGGTATATGGTTAATTTTGTGAATGAAAAGACATACATGCGTTATTTTTTTCTCATCCTCTATTTTCCGTCCAATTTTAAGATGATCGATTTTAGCTCCAAAACTATCCGTTGATAGATTACATTTCTCTTCCATCAGAAAATTTTAATGAAGTAAACGATAAAAGCTTTTTTACTATGAAATTTTTTCTTTAATTTTACTTTCCGCCTTTCCGCTCTCCCAAATAAGTTGACTATAAAGGACCTGTCTCTTGTAGAGAAGCCAAAGGATACATCATTAAAGAGTCTTGTAATAACTGTCATGACCCTTCACTTGCTATGTCCCGTCGCTCGCCATATTCCTTTGTATGCTGAGAATTCGGAAAGTCAAAAGGTCGGAAGTTGGAGGAGTCAGGAGTCAGGAGGTTAAGGAGTCGGCAATCAAGCAACCAAGAAGTCGGGCACTCAGGATGCACGCTCAGGCATCGCTAGTTGATGCCCGCGACAAATTGAGAATGGGGAAGTCAATAGTCGAGCAGTCCAGAAGTTGAAAGATCGGATCTTGCCACAACTCCCACATTGACTAAATCCCGACCTTGTCACATGGTGAATGAAGCACTCACCACGGGGATCCAAATCTTACCTCGGCATCATGTTGTAATTATAACTATTACACATATCTCTTTCATGCCATAAAAAAAACACTTTCAAAATGACACTTAAGCAAAGGAGAGACCTCGTCAGGATAGATCGACGTATAATAATAGTATTGATCTTGGGCAAGACTGTAGGTTTTAGAAATACATTTTAAAAAAATTTGTAGATTTAAAATGAATGAAGATATCTCTATTGGTATAAGACCTTTTAGGTAGAACATAAAAAAAAATCATAAAAACTTAAATAATATCATATCATTATATAGATATGCGAATTTTTTCAGTCCCAACAAATGATATCATAGTCATGATCCAAACCGGATATCATGTGAAGTGACATTAAAAGAAGTTGAGTAGAGGTCCGAAGTATGTCAGGATGATCGGATGCTTAAGGAGAGAATCAGAGTAGGTAAAGAAAGACGAGATGCTTGCGAGAAGGTTTGAAACAAATTAGGGTGATTAGATACACACGGAGAGACATGGAGTAGATCAAGGTGACTAGATACTTGTGAGGAGGCTTAGAACAGGGTCAGAGTAAGTGGGTGCTTCCAATGAGGCCCAGAGCAGATCAGGGGTGACCGAATGCATTGCTTGCGATGAGTCTCAAAGCAGGTCAAGAGTGACTGGATGCTTGTAGGGAGATATGAAGCAAATTAAAAGTGACTGGATACTTGTGGAGAGGTCTAGAATATAAAAGTAATGATGATCCTTTGTGGGAAGGATTGTTAGAAATATAATCAAAGTATTATATTAAAAGTACATGAAAAAAATTATGTATTTTAAAAAATATAAAGATATCTTCGTTAGTACGATTTTTTTTGATAAAATTAAAAAAATAAAATTATCACAACTTAGATTCAAATAAATAATATCCCATTATAAAATAATATGTTTTTTTTAATCCTAACACTATCGCAATGGACGAGGAAGCAACGAGAACCAGTTTAAATCTTCTGTCCCAAAACTCCTCTGTCCCTCTGTTCCACTCAGAAAACGACAAACTAGAACAGTGTTTCTCGTGAGAAACACGTGACGAAGGTGGAAACCAAAAAGTTAAAATCGCCGAACAGTTCAACTGCGAGAAATGCTTTCGCGACGCATCCCTCTCTTTGCCCTAACCCTTCCCTAGGCTTCTGTCCCGACGAAGGCCCGCCGGTGCGAAATCCCTCAGTCCCTCCAGCTGAAACCGGCAACAGGCGAGGCTTCTATCCCGATGAAGGCCCATCGATGCGAAATCCCTCTGTCCCTTCAACTGTCGACGGCAATACGCGAGGCTTCTGTCACGACGAAGGCCCGCTGGTGCGAAATCCCTTTGTCCCTCCAACTGTCGACGACAACAGGCGAGGCCATCGAGGCTGCTCCCGTCTCCTTCCCACCTTCGACGCGACCCCTTCCCACCTTCGACGGGAGATCCTGCTTCGTCTTCGCCTTTCCTCGATGAAGATCCTGCTTCGTCTTCGCCTTTCCTTGACGAAGATCCTGCTTCGTCTCCGCCTTTCATGTATAGGGCCGGGTTTTAGAAAATTTTGTTTCTTTTTTCAAGAACACAGCGGTGGAATCATTTTGTTTTTTATTTTGTTTTTTTATATGTTTTTGTTTCTGCTTCTGGTGGAATCTGTGTTCTTTATTTGTGTTGTGTGATTCCACCAGGTATGTGTTGTGTGATTGAAAAATTTTGCTTATTTTTTCTATGTCACTAAATGTCGAGTCTTTGTTCTTTTCTAGTGTTCCACCAGTCCAATTGACAAGAAGAATAAAACTACAGGGCAACATAGATATAGGCGCAAATATTTTCAACCTGCAGAAGAATAAAACTATAGATAAATATTGGTAAGAAACCATAAAAGAGGATATGTTGTAGTTAAATAAGAAAAAGAATTCTAACTTTAACATTATACCTAGGGCAACATAAAATCCTACATTAAAATGCACTAGAAAGCAACATATTGTTAGAGTTTTTTGTGACTAGAGATATTAGTTATATGTGTTTTAGGATT
>JBBMJZ010000060.1:15007121-15018372 GCA_037833815.1 Zingiber zerumbet
GACGCAGCGGCAGCCGCCCGACGCAGCGGCAGCCACCCGACGCAGCGACAGAAACCTTACCTCTTGGGCTTGGTGTTTCTGCATTCCACCAGCAGCAAGGTCAGCAGAAACTGTCATTGAGCGCAACCTTTTCACGGAAGTACTTCACGATCGGCAGTTTGGGGAAGACGAATGCATAAAGAAGAACACACACAAGCTTAAAGAAACATGAAATTGAGAAGAACATCACTGCAAGAAGCACAAATGGGGAATACCTAGGTCACCGGTTCGGCGCTATTGGGGCAGGCGGAGGAGTTCGAGTTATGGGAGGAAGGGGATCTTCGAATCCCTGGCGAGGTGGTGGCGTTCAGCGAGGTGGCGGCGTTCGGCGAGACGTCGACGTTCGGCGTCGTTCGAGAGCAGCGTCGACTTCGTTCAAGAGCAGCTACAAACAGCGAAGAGGAGATGCGATTAGAAATATTAGGTTGAGGGCATTTTTGGTATTAAGGAGAAATATTGATTACTGCAAATAAGGGAATAGATGATTGAAGGGGTGAGATACAGGAATGAACCATTACCCACTAATAAGGAATCATTCCCTTATTTTTATTCCCATTCTTGTAAACCAAACATTAACATTGATTGCTATTCCCATTCCCTACTTGTATTCCCCCAAACCAAACGCCCCCTTAATTTGTGCTATTTCCTTATTATAATTGAATTTATTATACTTGATGAATTGATAATGGATTGTCCAATAAAAGTGATCAATGATCGCGTGCCTTGGAAATAGCATTAGTATTGTTTTCATTTTCCTTTTCTGCTGCCATCTCTTGAGTTTTTGAAAAATTATGAAAAAGAAACATGCGCTATTCACCCGCTTCTAGCACCTACAATTGGTATCAGAGCTGGGGTGCTCTGAATTGGTGTAACAACCACAGGAGCTTTTTTTTGCTTTTCTTTCAGTCTTTTATTTTTTTTTTACCTTGAGTCAGAATTGGTGCAATTACCTCTTCTAACAAATCTTTCATTTTTCGTATTGCTCAAAATTGGTGCAACACCACTCAAACTATTTTTCATTCTTTACTCCCACAACTACTAGGGGTGGAACCCGAAAATTTTTTCCAGGAGGGCTAAATTAAACTGATATTTTTTTGTATGGCTAAATAAATATATATAATTTTTTTGGAGGTTGGGTGGTTACCGATTAGGGTTTGATTTGAAATGGTGAAGAGAAAGAAGAAGGGAGGAAGAGGGAGAAGAATGGGGATATGGGGGGAATTTGGGAGGAAAATCACGTGAAGGCTCATCCTTTAACCTTATAAAAGGGTTGTTTTTTTAATACCCTTTAGTGGAACAACGTCGTTCCACTAAAGGGTATTAAAAAAAGAAAAGCTACAAATCTTTCGCGGCTTTAAAAAAAAGACCTTCTTCTTCGACAGTTGGGTTGCTAGAGAAGAAGACTGGGGGCTGCAAAAGCAGTCCCACAGTCAAGAACGTCATACTAGGCGATTCTGATGGACTCATGGGGGTTAAAGGCCCCTTAGCCCCCCATATAGGCAATTTTGATGGACTTATGTGCACTACTAATTGAAGACCTAGTCTTGGTAATATTTTTCCTTTCAATTCTATTCGTAAGACTTTCTTCTTCTAAATGGCTTATCAAGAAGGCTACAACACCTTCCACTCACCTCTTTTCTCTAGTAAGGACTTCAATTATTGGAAGGGCTGAATGGAGTACCACTTGAAGACTTAAGTGTAGATGTGAATCATAATCCAAATTGAATTCATAATACCCATTAAAGATGAAAAATCCCTCACCTGCAACAAATGGGACACTCCGACGAAGAAGATCGAGGCTAACACTAAAGTGACTCAAACCCTACAATGCGACATGATGTAAGAGGAACTGAATCGAGTCGGACTGTTTAAAAGTGCAAAGGACTTATGGGAGAAGTTGATCGAGCTACACGAAAGTACTTCTAATACTAAGGTATCAAAATATGATTGAATTTTAAATATATAGATAAAAATACAAGAAGGAGAATCGGTAAGCCAACTCCACGTCCAAATTTGAGATCTTCTCAACAACCTTCATATGATCAGTCAGAAAGTTAAAAATCACGATATTATTAGGTATAACTTAATGTTTTTTCCCAAAATACTTTGTGGGCATCTATGGTAGATGTTTATAAGGTTTCTAAGAATCTTTCAATTATTAGATCAGATGAATTATTCTCTAAGTTTGAATTACATGAGCAGACTAATACACTCTTAGTCGAAAAAGGTATTGCATAACTTATAGGTAAATCAAGATGAAGGAGTTGAAGCACAAGTTCCGATCTAAATTTGAATTTGAAAAGGAATTAGATTCAGAAGATGACTCCAAGATGGCCACCAAACTAGTTAGTCTAGTTCATAGAATGCTTAAGAATAAGAAGACGATCCAATCCGTATAGGATCGAAAGATGCAATAGAGGGGGGTGAATATCATACGTTAAAAACTTTTCTTTTGCTTGTGAAACAAATCAGAATAAGCAGTGGAAATCTAAACGAAAATAATACAGATGACACAAGTTGGTTACTTGGTTCGGAGTCTAGGTCCACTCCTACTTCAAGACCTGCGATCCTTGATCGTACCGTTGGGCAATCTACTAAAACTCTTCTTTATGAAACTTTCGGAAAGAAGAAATTCTTACAGATGAGAAGTATAAGATAGTAATAGCCTACTATCTTATTAAAATTTAAGTACAATGTAAACTATATTAAATTATACCGAAAAAGAGTATCGATGAAGTTCGTCGGAGCTATGTCAGAGCAGTAGCTTGCTTGAAGGTGTGTTGCAGAATAGTAGCATGAATAGAGTCTTTACACAAAGGTGAACTAAGAACTTATTTTTTGTCTGGGACCTCGAGCTCCCCTTTTATAAGCATGGTTCGGTCGACTGATAAACCCATCGATTGACTGATATATTCGGTCGATTGAACCTCCTATCGGTCGACTAAACATGCTCCCTTCCTTCTTCGTCGAGATCCGATCTTCGCACATTAATAAGCTTTAATGGTTCAGTCGACCGATCACCTTGTTTGGTCAACTGAATGGTACACTTTCCCCATTCAACAAGATTCTTCATTAATGGGCCTTTAATACGATGATCATTCGGTCGACTGATTAGGCTGAATTCCATCTCTACTTTTGATCAATCTAATTTGTACCACATCATCAAGGTTTGGTTGACTGATCTATTTGTTCAGTCAACTGATCAAGCTTTGATCGGACTTTGCTTTACTCTGCTCTAGTCTGATATCTGATCTGATTCAAACTGGTTCGGTTGATCAATCCCTGGGTTCAGTCAATCGAACAGGCCGATTCCTGTAAAATAGAGTTAAACACAATATATCTCTGTAAAAAAAGGTTAGCACAATATAGTATGATGCATGAGTAGTAATTGACAATAACACTATCTTGATCTTAACTTAGAAACTTTCCCAGTTTCTTCAGTTGGATCAGTAACTTAGGGTTTGTTCCTTCTCAGGACATGACCTCACTGTCGCTCCTCTCCAATTTGCTTACCTCAACCTACCTTCCAAACATTTATCCTCCAGATATGTTTGGACTTCACTGCTTAGCATCCGATTATCTCACCAAGACTTTCCCTCAATCTTCGGTCCTCTAGACATATCGAGCTTCCCTACCAATTGTGGGGTCCTTTCGACCCACTTGGGCTGCCTCCCTGACTTCTACGATTTGCTAAGACTTCCCCGGTTGAGTAAACATCCTACACACTTAGTTAACTTGTTAGATCACAATATGACTTAACTTGAACCTTTGATAACATCAAAACTCAGGTTCGACTCTGGTGCAACCTGCAACAACAATCTCTCCCTTTTTGATATTTGACAATCAAGGTTCACAGTTAAGTTTTAATAACATAGAAAAGATAAGTAAACAAACATTTTTTTCTTAACTCTCCCCCTAAATTCATTATCTCTCCCCCTGAAACACACATCATTAATAGGGGAAACAAAAATAATAAGTTTGAAGTTAGAAAAATAGGGGGTTGTTTTAAAAAGTTTAAGCAAGAATCCAAAACATTTAGTCTTTAAAAGAAATTAACTTTGGAAAATGTATCTAATATTTATAAAAGTAGACTTTTGAGAACTTATCCAAAGATACATTTTGAAGATAAATTTTGAAGAGAAGTTTGAAAATTTTGAAAATCAAATAAAAATTTGAAAGATAAAGGTTAAGTTGAAGATAAATATTTTTAGAAAAATTTAAAAATAATTTTAAAAATTTGTTAAGTAAAAAAATTTAAAAATAATTTTAAAAATGTTATAAAGAGAAAGTTGAAAATGATTTTGAAGAAATTTGGTAAAGATAAAGGTTGAAAATAATTTTGAAAATATGTTAAGGAAAAATTTGGAAATGGTTTTGAAAATTTTTAATAAATATAAAGGGTACAATAATTTTAAAATTATGTTAAAGGAAAATTTTGAAAATAATTTTAAAATAAAGATTAAAATTAAATTTGAATTTCCTTATTCTTGAAGAAATTCATACAAATGAAAAGTATAAGATAGTAACAGCCTACTCTCTTATTAAAATTTAAGTATAATGCAAACTATATTAAATTATACCGAAAAAGAGTATTGATGAAGTTTGTCGGCGCTATGTTGGAGCAGTAGCTTGCTTGAAGGTGTGTTGCAAAACAGTAGCAAGAATAGAGTCTTTACACAAAGGTGAACTGAGAACTTATTTTTTGCCTGGGACCTCGAGCTCCCCTTTTATAAGCATGGTTTGGTCGACTGATTAACCCATCGATCGACTGATATATTTGGTCGATCGAACCTCCTATCGGTCGACTGAACATGCTCCCTTCCTTTTTCGCCGGGATTCGATCTTCGCACATTAATGAGCTTTAATGGTTCAGTCGACCGATCACCTTGTTCGGTCAACCGAATGGTGCACTTTCCCCATTCGACAAGATTCTTCATTAATGGGCTTTTAATACAATGATCGTTTAGTCGACCGATACCTAAGTTTGGTCAACCAATTAGGCTGAATTCCAGCTCTACTTCTGATTGATCTGATCTGTGCACATCATCAAGGTTTGGTCGACCAATCTATTTGTTCGGTCGATCAATCAAGCTTTGATCAGACTTTGCTTTGCTCTGCTCTGGCTGATATCTGGTCTAAGTCAAACTGGTTCAGTCGACCCATCCCTGGGTTTGGTTGATCGATCAGGCCGGTTCCTACAAAATAGAGTTAAACACAATATATCTCTGTAAAAAAATGGTTACCACAGTATAGTATGATGCATGAGTAGTAATTGATAGTAACACTGTCTTGATCTCAACTTGAAAATCTTTCCAGTTTCTTCAGTTGGATCAGTGACTTAGGGTTTGTTCCTTCTTGGAACATGACCTCACTATCGCTCCTCTCCAGTTTGCTTACCTCAACCTACCTGCCAAACATTTGTCCTTTGGATATGTTTGGAATTTGCCGCTTAGCATTCGATCGACTCACCAAGACTTTCCCTCGATCTTTGGTCCTTCAGACCTATTGAGCTTCTCTGCCAAGTGTCAGGTCCTCTGGCCCACTTAGGCTTCCTGCCTGACTTCCATGATCTGCTAAGATTTCTTGGTTTGAGTAAACATCTTTCACATTTAATTAACTTATTATATCACAACATTACTTAACTTGAACCTTTGACAACATCAAAACTCATGTTCAATTCTGGTGCAACCTACACCAACAATTATCAGGTATACGCTTAATGTTTTCCCCCGGAATACTTTGTGGGCATCTATGGTAGATGCTTATAAGGTTTCCAAGAATTTTTCAATTATTAGATTAGATGAATTATTCTCTAAGTTTGAATTACATCAGCAGACTAATACATGCTCGATCGAGAAAGACATTGCGTTACTTTTATAGGTAAAATCAAGATGAAGGAGTTGAAGCACAAGTTCTGATCTGAACCTGAATTTGAAAAGGAATCAGATTCAGAAGATGATGGCAAGATGGCCACCAAACTAGTTAGTCTAGTTCAAATAATGCTTAAGAATAAGAAGATGATCCAATCCAAGAGCAAGGAACAGGGTCTAAGTCAAACCACAAAGTCAAAGTCAGAAGCAACATACTACATGTATAATAAGAAAGGACACTACAAGCTGGAGTATCCAAACATAAAGGAGAACAAAAAGACAAGAAGAAGGAAGGCTCTAAAAGTAATGTGCTTTGAGTCTTCTGGCGAATTAGATGAGGAAGAACAAGCTCAAATGAGCTTTATAGCACTACCAGTGCAAGCACAAGTGGCTAACATCGAGTCTGAGCTTGAGTCCAGATTCAAATCCGAAGCTGAGTTCGAGATAAGCCACGAATCTGTATCCCTTTTAGACAAAGCAAACAACAAGGTAGATTCTCCTCTAGTTGAAAAATTGTATGATATGATTAGTTATTTGATGCAAAGTTAACTAAATCTAATGTCCAAGTTAAGTCACTCCAAAGGAGGTAAAAGCCCTTATGGAGAAGATTAACCCAAATTCTTTGACTGAATAAGTTCAGAGTGGAACTTCACTCAAGTCCAACAACTTGAGGAAAAGAATTCTACTTTGAAAATTTAAATCAAAGAACTTAAAGAATCATTGGAATAGTTCACTTTGGGCTTTTGACTTGGATATAAGGCTAAGACTTAGTTCAAATCCTATTTGTCAATTGTAAATTGAAATGCTAGAAACCAAGTCCAAGCATGATCCCTAAATTAAACTTAATTAATCAAGTTAGACTAAACCAATATTGGATCCTCAAGGGTCGAATATATTATCTAAATAGACCTTATCAAGGTTATGATCTAAGGGGAGCTGATGAGCATATCTCATATAGGTTTTTAATGTAATTTGATACACATCTTGTCTCATTTTATATGCATATATTTCATGTTTTCATCTTTGTGTACTTCATTTTATTACTTTTAGTTTGAAGAACTACTCTTAGCTTGTTTTTATTAATAGAATGTGAATCAGGAACTTAAATGGAGCATTGAATGTGGAGCTGGAGTAAGGAGCACACTCTGGTCGTGTCCTATGATACAGGTGTGCTTCTACGACTAAGAAAGAGGAAGAATGGAGTGGAAAGAGGCTCAATATGGGCTAGCCATGTGCCATCATCTAGCCTCATCATCAAGCCAATATATGAAGCGTTTGGGAAGAAAAAGGGATTTAAAAGAATATCAAAATGAAGTTTAAATCAAGAAACATATTCAGGGCCTTGTATGGAAGAAATTGGGTGCAACACAACACCAAAACACCCCCAACATAGCTCACCATGGCCACTCGTGCTACTGGGCATGGGTGTGTCCAAAATATCCCATTTTAATCCGAACACGGGTGCTCGTACTGCTAGGCATGGTCATGTTCGGTTTAGCCAATGTTGCAGACCAAAAGTAAAATAGTCATAACTTTTAAATCTGTTGGAATTACAGGTCGAACCACCTATAGAAATGTAGATAATTTCAAAATCTACAACTTTTATTTAAGGTTCAACTTGAGAAAACCATGTCAAGGGTCGAAAAACCCATTTTGGTGAAGCCATATAAACTTGCAGATCTGGATAGTGTGGGGGTGTAGAACCGTAAATATGCCAGAGGAGGGATAAATAGTATTAATAGAAAATCGCAATTTAAAACAAGTCACACAATGGAAAAGAGAGAGAACAAAAGAACATGCTAACACAAGTAGTTTTATTTGGTTCAGAGTCTTTGACGACTCCTACTATAAGGTCTGCACATGAGAGTACTTTCGATGGGCAATCACTATCAATTCGTAATGAATTTATAAAGTTAAGAACAATAGCTGTAATGTAAACATTACCGACAAATAAAAAGGAAATTTGAAGAAGTCTTCATTCTTCGAACTCGGAGCAGGCTTTTAGGAGTAGCACATGAATATGAAAGTTGTAGCAAATGTTGTTGTGAACTCACTGGTCGAAGGCTGCTTTTATAGCCCCATACGGGCGCTTGGATTCCCTCCTGGGGTCTTGGACTATGCTGATGTGGAGATCTCTTGTCGAAACTTCATCGGCGAAGTTTATCCACCTCTGGGCACCTAGACTCCCTCTGGGTGCCTGAACCGTTGATGTGGGTTCGACCAGTCGTCGCACTCCAACTCAGCTTCTGGATGAAATTTTTAGTCCGGGCGCCTAGATCAATTCCAGGTACCCGGACCAACTCCGCGCGCCCGGACAAGTCCAAACAACCACAATGTATTTATCCTGTAAATAAGGTTAGTACAATAAGATAGTAGTAGCACTTAGATCCTGTTTCCTCAAGACTAGGATCTAGTCAAAGTTTTAGCTTAGGTTTTCCAAATGGACCTAAGTTGAATTAACACCTACTATTCCCTCAACTGGGAATGCATCCTCACCGGATCTCTCCTCTACCCTTTACTTACCAACTGCAGTTGTTTGACTTGCCATTGACCCACCAGATCTTTCCGCTAGTTGTTAGGTCTATAAACCCAACTGGACTTTGGTCGTTTGTGAGGCCTCGCGGATCCAACTGGACTTCCCGCCAGATATCGAGTCCCATGGACCTATCTGGAATTTGCACTAGCTATCGGGTCTCACGAACCTAGCTAGATTTCAGCTTGGTGCTAGGTCCTCTAGACTTGTCAACTCTTGCACACTTGGTAAAATAATTAGATTACAAACACTCTAACTTTAATCCACTTATAATTCATCAAAACCTGAGTTAGATCATTAGTGCAAATTGCACCAATAGGGGGGATGTATAAAAGGGTCAATCAAACCCTTGTTTGAGCATCTTGGACTAGATGACTTCATCCTCCTTCTTAGGAGAGGGTTTCTTCTATTGGGGTTCAATCAAAGTCCCACATTAGATATTTGATAAAGATCATGGGGTTAAAAGGATGTAGAATATCTCCATTGGCATGATCCCTTTTGGGGAGAGCCCAAGAGCAAAGTCATGAGGGTCTAGGCCTAAAGTGGATAATATCATGTCATTGTGGAGATATGTGGACATCTTTTGGGCCTAACAAGTGGTATTAGAGCAAGGTCGCTCTTCACCGGAATCATCACCAGAAAGGGCAACAAGCTAGAAGGAGAAGAAGTTGAAGCACCAAAATTCAACAAGTCAAAGAGTTCATCAAGGCTCAACTTCAAATGGAATTCCGAGATGGATTCAGATTTGACACGAGGGTGCCTCCAGTGTACACATCAACAAGTTTCGATCTTTGAAAATCAAGGATCAAAAATTTCTTCATGGTGGACATAGAGCAATGGTTGCTCTAATGGAAGGGTTCCAAGCTCCAACAAATGCAAAAGGAAAAATTCTCAAGAAGACCAAGTGGAGCCAAGAGAAAATTCAAAGAAGCGATGTCAATGACAAAGTGACAAAAGTATTGGTCAACATATTGTCGAGCAACATTTTGAAACAAATAGGAGAATTTGAAGATGCCAAGGGGCTATGGAGCAAATTGGCTAAAATCCATGAGGTCCCCTCCACTACACCAAATTAAGACAAATCCAAAGAGGGCAACTCATTGAATCAAGAAGAAGAGGACCCCGAGGTTGAGAGATGCTCAACATCGGAGGAAGAAGTCCAAGAAGCTTCATCTTCAACGGAGTGCAACGAGAAGGGCAAAGAGAGAGTATACTCTTTGTTCCATGTACAAGAATATGAAGATGAAGAAGTCTCCACCTCTAGGATTGAGGAGGAGCGACATTCGGTGACTCCGGACCAAAAAGAAGGAGAAACTTCTACCTTCGGATCAAGTGAAGAAGATGGGGCATCCTCTAAAAATCAAAAGACATCAAATGGAGGATCAAATGTCATCTCTACACATGAAAGTATAATTAGTTTATTTAAAAATAAAAATCATATTATATATTTTGAGTGTAGGGAACATGGGTACTACAAAAGTAAGTGTCCTGAATTGACCAAGAGAAGGGCCAAGTGGTATCCAAGGGCAAGGAGAAGCCCAAGAAAGTCGGTCCCATGGAACGCAAAAGCAAGGAGCACATTGTGTGCTTTTCGTGCAATCAAAAAGGACACTATAGGAGTCAATGTCCTAAAGGGAAGAAGCTGACCAAAGTCAAAGGAGGAAGCACAAGTCAAGAGGAAGCTTCAAAGGTAAAACCCAAGGTATCATTTATTGAGCATATCCCTTTGACTCATGATAAAAAGCATGTTAGGTCTAATTTATATCATTTTAATGCTATTTATCATGCAAATAAAGGCATGATAGGATTAAAGAAAATTATGCAGCCCTTCATGCCAAGACTATCTCACCTAAGGTTAGGAAGGTAGGTAAACTAAGTAAGAATACTAAGAACCTTAGTTATAAGCCTAGAAATAGAAATGCTCAAGGATTTAATGATAAACCAAAATCTAAGGATTTATAGAAAGAAAATCAAGTCTTAAAGTTAAGGCTTGATAAAATGGAAAAGACTCTAAAAAGGATGGAAAATATCCTAAAATGGCAAAATGAGCATAACCTAATTCTAGGAGTACAAAAGTCATCCAATGGCTATAGAGGTTTGGGATACAAACCTAAGGCTAAGAAGGATGTGACATCTTATCATAGGGTTCCATATAGCTATGGAACCAACCCTACGTCTAGGGGTCAAGTCAAAGATACAAGGGAAATTATCCCTAGAAGTATCTTTGCAACGACAAATGTGATTAAGACTTCTAAGAAGTCAAAGAAAGTCACCAAGAAGGTCACAAGGGAAGCAATCCCTAGGGATAACCTAGAGAAAGTGACCATGGCTTCTAACAATCCTAGGAAGGTATCTAGGGAAGTCATCCCTAGTGAATATTTAGAACATCCAAGAAGAACCAATAGATTTTGGGTTCTTAGGAGCACTTTCTCTACCCCTTAGATAGGTTAGAGAGTGTCAACTCTAATTGGAAGGGTAGTTAACCCAACCTTGGTGAAGTTGACACTCGGAGAGCATTTTCAAGGTTATTGTTAACTTTTGAAAATAAAATGGATTATTGATTACTCTTTTGAGGAGTAAAATGTGCCAAAAATTTGAGGAATTATGCTTAATTTTAATTGGCACAAATTAATCAAGAGTTAAAGAAATGTCAAGTTAGGTTTTAGCATTTTCTTAAGAAGATAAGAGGTCATCTAGGTTAATTTTAGGTTTAGCTAAGGATTAATGACACTTAGATAGATTATCTAAGTATATTTTATTTATACTAAATTGTCATGCTTTCTTTGCCCATCATATGTCATGACATCAT
>JBBMJZ010000060.1:15028979-15042516 GCA_037833815.1 Zingiber zerumbet
TAAGGTTGCATCAACAATCTTCCCAAGTCAAACATCAAAATATAACTCGAGTCAAGTCAACTCGAGTCGGGTCAACCTTGACCTAAGGTTGCACCAACATAAAAGGCTTCTCCGCCTTCAGCAAAGGAGAATTTTCTTAGTGCACTTTCTTACTGCCCTGAAGTAACAACCCTCTTGGTTGTAACCAGGTTAATTTCTTTATCTACTTTTATTTCTACCTTTACTTTTATTAACTATTGCATAAATTGAGTTCAAAGATCCGAGGAGGGTATAGTTAATTTTTACAGGGCAATTCACCACCCTCTTGCCGGCCTCCGCTGCACCTACAATAAGAATCAATTTAACCCTTTGAATTATCAAATTCAATTTATTTTAGTAGAAAAATCTTTTGGGGTGTGACCAAAATGAGCATGGATCATCCGCAGACTAGAGGAGGGTCACTTTCATATATTGGTGGGAAGTAATGACTCTTATATATTTTACAGATAGAGTCATTACTCTCCACCAATACATGCAAGTGGTCCATTCTCTGGTTCGTAAAAAGTGTACCAGAGGATCTAGATTGGACAAAATAACCATTAAGTAGTTTGTCCGGAGCATTGTGCAGTAATAAAGTATTCAACAAATTAATTAATATTTCATATTCTAATCTCAACCATAATAAATTAATGGACATTTTTCTCTATAACAATAATAACTAAGTATTATTTATTTATTTATTTTACTACGTGAGATTAACTGTATGGATCCTTTCATACTATTGAAACATATCATCTACTATATCATCGTCTATAACTAAATAAATTTTATCTTATTTTATTATTACTAACCAAGTTTTTTTTTATCTTTCTCGTTTAATGTATATATTTATCATAATTTCATATCGTCTAATTGAAGCATTTATTGGTCGTCTAAGTACATGTTCATACTATCTCAAACGTGTCTCTAGTAGTTTTCCCTCAATAGATGCAGCTCCGACTTTCTATCTAATACTCTTATTTCTTATTCTGTCTATCCTCGTATATCTACACATCCACCTTAAAATTCACATGTATGTAACTTTTGTCTTCTGTTCATGTGCTCGAGTCATAGTCTGACATTTAGTATCATATAACATAATATATCTAACTGCTATTTTGTAGAACTTCCCTTTAAATTTTAAAGGTATTTTACGATCATATAAAACACTCCTACACTCTCCTCCATTTCAACCTTCCCACATGTATTCTATATAAGATATCTCTCTCAATCTCTCTATCATTTTATAAAAATGATCCTAAATATTTAAAACTCTCAATTCTGGATAATTCATCATCTCATGTCTTAACAATTATCTCATTATATCTAATATTGTTAAACTTAAATTTCATATATTCTGTTTTTATTTTACTAAGCATAAAACTTTTCACTTTTAGTGTTTCTCGCGAGATTCTAGTTTAACATTTACTCTTTTACATGTCTCATCTACTAAAATAATATCATTTGTAAACAACATACACCACGGTACTTAATGCGGTGGTAAAGGGAGCCCACCAATATGAGTCAAAGGTGGGAACAACAACTGACATAGAAGTTAAAGTCAAGGTGGTTAAAGGTAGGAAACCGCTGAGTCACCAAGGTTGCCCAAGTGGATGGAGGGCCAGCTCATCCCAACCAGATTGATCTTCCGGCTGGGCATTAGCAACACCCCGATAGTCGGACGCCCAAAGAGAGGAGAACATATATATGCGATGGTGACGACCAATTGAGAGTTAGTCCGACCAAACCTCTTGTCCAACTGGACGTGGAATAATCTACCAAACCGAGCAACTGCCAGAAGAATAGCCTTGAGCGACCAAGTGGGGAATCTAGGTCGAGCGGCTCCCCTATTCGGCCAAACAGTGAACCCCTTGCTTAGCTCATAATATCCTTCTTGGCCTTAATCTACCAAGCAGAGCAGGGCATGGTCATCCGACAAATCGTATAGCAGAAACTTCTAACTGTCACGTCAGGGATTTACACGGCATGTTAAGGAAAGGTGTCAGTGACATTTTTCTGACTTGTATTTTCATAAGATAGTTAAAAAAATGTGCACGCACCTTAAGAAGCATGCACGTCCGCTATTGGAGCAATATATAAAGGAGGGTTCATGCATTGGTAGAGGTATGCGTTATTTGTGATTAGGCTCATGTTGTTGCTACAGTTCTCTTTGTCGTCTTTCTACTATTTTGGTGACTGACTTGAGCGTCGAAGGACCAACATCAAGAACCCCTTTCCTAGCCCGACATTGACATTCTTGGTTTTACAAAGCAAAGTGGAGTCTTCACATGGTCAACTGTTGAGCCACATCCCCAGCTAGTTGTCTTCACTATTTTCGGGTAGGATCATATTAGCGTCGTCTATGGGAACTTAACTTGTACCCGAGATGTGAAAATGGAGGGCGTTAGATGACTTACGACTGTGACATTGACGAAGGAAGAATTAGGCATGCTGATACAAGCACGGGCGACCAAGATGGTGGAGCAGCAACAGCAAGCGATGGTCGAGCGCCAAGCAAATGAACCCATGATGTCAACAACGGGATAGCAGGCCAGCTACAGAGACCGGGCAAAAAATATATCCACTCGGAGGCTAAACAAGAAGTCGACCGGGACATATGCGGATGCACCAAATGGGTCAATCCCCTTTCATCGAGCATTGTTCCATACCCTTTTAGGGGAACAAGGCTGAACGGATAGAGAGCAAGAATCCTCCTCAGATGACGCGCCTATCCGAGACGAATGGAAGGGAAAGGCGCCAAGAATCGATGATTCTCTCGAACTGATCAACAGACAATTCTCTCAAAGAATCTTGGACGACCCACTACCACAATATTACACCCCATTGATGATCGGGGAGTACAATGGGATGCTTCATCAGTACACCGATGGAGTAAAGTGCCAAGTTTTCCTCACCACTCTTTCTGGATCAGCATAGAGGTGGTTTAGACGCATGCCGATCGGATCAATCCACATCTTCAAGGACTTTTGGGCGGCGTTTCTACACTATTTTGCTAGCAATTGTTATTACCAGAAGACGAACGTTAACTTGTTCGTTGTGAAGCAAGGGCCCAAGGAGGCATTGAGGGCCTACATTAAGAGGTTCAACCAAGTGACCATGAATATCCCATTAATTACCCCGGAGATATTGGTAAGTACCTTCTCGCATGGACTTACAGAAGGTGAATTCTTTCTCTCACTCATCCGAAAACTACCAAAAACTTCGACCACTTGCTCAGATGTGCCAGTGATTACATCAACGTGGAGGAGGTCCAAGCAGCATAAAGGAAAGAAGTGTCGACCGAACATATCGCCGCCACTAAACAATGACCAATCGGTAGCCATCAACCATCAAAGGGCCCCTGAGCATGAGTAACTCAACTACACCTGGAGCCCCGAGCCCACGCTGTGTAACCTGTAGAAGCAGGGTGGTCGAAGGCCACGAAAGGCAAGCCTTGAACACTGATGTTCTGCTCATACCATCACTCGGTGATGCATAATCCCAAGGACTGCTATGACTTGAGGCCAGCTTCAAGTCGGCTAGCTCCCCAAGGATATCGCCGTCGATCACCTTCTCTTGATCAGCATCATCGATGCGGGTCGGGTGGACGATGGGAAGAAAAAAAAAAGTCGACAATCGAGCAGCGTCAAGACTAGCCTCAACATAAAGGTAATGCGAGTCTCGCCCGAATTTATGCCAAGTGGGCTCGATCTTCAGCTTGGGAGAAGGAAAACCGAAACAATGAGGCTTGGGGAAAAATCGGAATGATTGCCGGAGAGCTAACTGACAGTGGTTCCAACAGAGCGAGGAAGTCACCCATCCGACGACTAGAGATACATGTTATAGGATGCAGTAAGGAGAAGGCCGAGAGATCAGAGATCAATTTTGGCCCTCGGGACCTAGAGGGAGTGGAGATCCCTTACAACGATGTCTTGATCATTCAAGTGATAATAGCTAATTATACTATTCATCAAACTTTTGCAGATACAGGTAGCTCAGTGAATATCATCTTCAAGAAGACGTTCGACCAACTACAAATCTATCGGAGTGACCTACAACCCATGACGACATCGCCGTATGGGTTCACGAGCAATGAAGTATTGCCGATTGGCCAGGCTCGGCTGGCCATATCACTCGAAGAGGAGCCTCTCAAAAGGACAAGGACCACAAACTTCATTATGATAGATGTATCATCCGCCTACAATGTAATATTAGACCTTGAATGAGTTCCAAGCCATAATGTCCACCTTCTGCTAAAAGAACAAGTTCTCAGTGGATAATTCGGTGGGCGAAGTCAAAGGCAATCAATTGGCCGCTCGACATTGTTACGTAGAAATGGTTAAATCTGAGTCAAGGGTTACTTGGAAGATACAACGTTTGGAGGTGAACATAATCATCGAGGAACATCCTACGTCAATCTATGATGAAAAAGAGGAGGTTCAGATCCATCCCAGCCGATCGGAAGCCATAACATTTATCACCGCCAACCTAACAGATGAGAGGAAGGCAAAGCTAATCGCCTGCCTTAGGCAAAACCACAATGTGCTTGCCTAGTCAACTCACGAGCTCCCAGACATCTTGTCAAGCGTAGCACTGCATGAGCTTCACGTCCGACCGGACGCCCGATCAGTAAAACAGAAGAAGAGAGATTTCAGCTCAAAGTAGAATCAAATCATCAGAGTGAAAATAGAAAATTTACTAAAGGTCGATCACATCATGAGGTTCAATTTCTGAGTTGACTGGCTAATGTTGTGCTAGTCTCCAAGATGGGTAACAAGTGGCGAGTCTGCATCGACTTTCGTGACTTAAACAAGGCCCACTCGAAGGATTTCTATCTCCTGCCATGTATTGATCAAATGGTGGACTCCATGGCAGGCTGCAAGCTAATTTGCATGCTTGATGCGTATCAGGACTATCATCAAGTGTCTCTCATCAAGGAAGATCAAGAGAAGGTTAGCTTCATTATGACCGATGAGACCTACTTCTACAACGTCATGTCGTTTGGACTGAAGAATGTCGGTGCCACTTATAAGATTGATGAACAAGGTGTTTCGACGGGAGATCGGTCGTAACATGGAGGTATATGTTGATGGCATCTTAATAAATTATCTCTGAACCGCTAACCTTTGCACAAATATTGAAGAAACCTATCAAACTCTGAGGGCATACAGAATCAAGCTGAATCCAAACAAGTACCTATTTGGAGCAAGGAGTGGTCGCTTACTAAGCTATATTGTCATCGAAGGGGGATCAAGGTGAATCCGAGCAATGTGAAGGTTCTGCAGGACATGCCCCTGCCTCTCAACTTGAAGGAGGTCCAACGACTGAGTAAACAAATCACCACACTATCAAGATTCATCTCCAAATTGTCTGACTGGAGTCACCTATTCTTCAAGATACAATGTCGCGCGATGAATTTATGTATTTTTTAAGTCATATATTAAAAGATGCAGAATCCTACTACACCAGTCTTGAAAAATTAGCGTACACACAAGTACTCACAGCTCAGAGACTTCATCCATATTTTCTCTCACATCTGATCGTGGCGATGACCAACGACACACTGGGAAGAGTTCTCCTTAATCCAGAAGCGTTTGAATGGCTGATCAAATGGACCATCGAGATGAGCAATTTAACATATAATATCAACTGTGGACGGCGATCAAGGCCTAGACCTTAACTGATTTTGCCACCAAGGTCCAGAACACCGAGTCAGACACGACTTGGAAGATATATGTAAATGGTTCATCCACTTGGCAAGGTAGCAGTATCGGCATCCTCTTGATATCGCCATGGGAGGACAAGATACAATTGTTCGTACGGATGGATTATCGGGCTACAAATAACGAAGCGGAATATGAGGCCCTGATAGCTAACTTGTAGACAGCTTGACATGAAGGAGCCACAAGAGTCCTCATACACTCGGATTCTCAGCTGGTTGTTCAACAACTATTGGGCATGTTCGAGATAAGTAACGTCCGACTTAAGTTATATGCCAAAGCTTTCGAGAAGTTAAAGGCAAGTTTTCAAGAAGTGGTTATACAGAAGATCCCCCGGTCAGACAACCAGGCCACTGACGAGCTAGCTAAGTTAGCCAGTTCGTTATCGCCGATCGTCATTGATAAGCCGATCGAACAAGTCTCACTGGTGGCACACATCGACAAGATAGATAGAATAACCTTCCCGAACAACTAGAGGACGCCACTGATAGAGTTCCTCCGATCGGGCATCAACACAAGCTGATCAAGAGGAAGCTCGTTTGTTGAAAAAGAGGGTCGGACGATTCACTCTGATTGAAGACCAGTTATATAAAAGAGTTTTCTTAAGGCCGCTACTCAAGTGCATCGGATCGGAGGACATTGAGTACATCTTGCAAGAGGTTCATCAAGGCTCCTACGGTAGTCATCCAGGTGGTAGATCACTTGCCCAAAAAATCCTGTTTGGAGGGGTACTTTTGGCCCAAATTGCAAGATGATGCCACTCAGACGGTGGCCACTTGCTTATCATGTCAGAAGTATCATAACATCCCATACCGACCCACTGAGAAGATGAAAGCATTCATGGTGTTCTATCCGTTCGACCAGTGGGACATGGACATCATTGGACCTTTTTCCATGGCGACCGGTCAGTGAAGATTTCTACTCGTGCCAGTAGATTATTTCTCGAAATGGGTGGAGGCCGAGTCTCTAGCTAAGATAACCGAGCATATGGTTATCAAATTTATATCGCAAAATATCTTGTGTCAGTTTGACATCCTTTGTCGGCTCGTCTCCTACAATGGAAGACAGTTCGCAGGACGGAAGCTCAAGGAGTGGTGTAAGGGATATGACATTGCACAGGCTTTTACCTAAGTGGCTTATCCGTAGAGTAACGACTAGGCGGAAGTCACCAACAGGGAAATCCTCAGAGGACTCTGGGCTCGGTTCGACCACTCTGGAGGTAGCTGGGCCGATGAACTCCCCAGTATATTGTGGGATCATCGCACCGCACCAAGAGAGGCAGTCGACATAACCCCGTTCTATCTGGTGTACAAGGGTGAAGCAGTGGCTTCAGTGGAAGTTGGAGTAGAGTCCAACCGTGTGCATTTCTATGATGATGGAAACACTGACCAGAGACTCATGGAAGTCAACTTGGTAAATGAAGTACAGGATAAGGCTGTTGTCTGGCTTATGGCGTACAGGCAGCGCATGAAGCAAAGCTACAACTGGAGGATAATCTCGAGGTTGTTCCAAGTCGGCAACTTAGTATGGAAAAGAGTGAAGCTGGTCAGTGATGTTACCAAATTAGAAGGCCCGTGGGGAGGGCACTACAGAGTCATTTAGAAGCTCCTCTTGGGTGCTTACTATATGCAAGATGGAGATGGGAGAAATCTTGAGTGACTTTGGAGTGCAAACCATCTCCAACCCTATAGGGTCGGGTGAGAGATGCGTAATTAAATTCAAATATAATTATATAAACGTATGTCTTGTAAGTGCAAGGGAACAATGAATAAAAATCCCAAGTGTCATAGACTCTTGTGCCGTTTGGCCAAGTTAAAAGTCGAGCAGCGACTATGAATCCCGGATCAACAATCTAGCGGCAACTATAAACCCTTGAGTCAATGAATTCAATAGTCAAGTAGTGACTATAAACTCTTGAGTTGACGAATTCAACAGTCAAGCGGCGATTATAAACCCATGAGTCGACGAATTCAACAGTTGAGCGATGACTATAAACCATTGAGTCGACAAATGCAACAATCGATCGACGATTATAAACCCTTGAGTCGATAGATTCAACAGTCGAGAAGCAACTATAAATCCTTGAGTCTACGAATCAACAACTGAGCAGCGGCGATAAACTCGAGAGTCGATGAACTAAAAACCGAGCGATGGCTATAAACTCAAGAGTCTACGTCAACTAAGTCAAGCGACAACTATAAACCCTGGATCAATACCCGAGCGACGACTATAAACTCGGGAGTCGACGACCACAGCTGAGCAGTGATACCGAGTATTTTGATGTATTATTTTGGCTCTTATACTTAGCATGTTTTACCTTCTCATATGCTTAATTTTGCATGTATATTATGTTTTGCGAGTAGAAACATATTTTGGACTTAATTATAAATTTCCTATAATTGTAGAATTAAATCTCATGTTTTTATTATGGTTTATAGAAAATCTAAAGAGCCACGAATTGCGATCGAGTTGGATCAAATTTAGCTTGATTTGGAGGTCAAATGGAGGAGATCAAGTTAAATTAATATGAACCGTTGATGTAGATCAAGAGAGATCTTATTCCTTCGTTCATATCTAAGCATCCTGCCCTTGATCCAGATCTGAAATGATATGAACCATTAGATCCAAGCAAGAAGGCAACTTGATTCGGACGACTCATCTCTTCATCAGCTAGATCAAATGGCCAAATCTTCATCCATCTCCCTCACAAAGATGGACAACTCAGATCAATGGAGAAAAACTCTTCCTTTCATTTAATTCACGCGGAAGAACAATAGCAATTGGGCTTAGTTTGTTTCTTCGGCACTGTGCGCATATTCATCTTCTTCCTTCCATGATTTCTCCCATCCAACGACGGATGACAACAACTCCAACAACCTCGGCGAGTAGCGACATCCTCATCTTAGGGTTTTCTATCGGTAGAGTGGATTTGCTCTAGCGACAATGAGTTCCGTTATCTCCTGATTCTTGACATCAACTCCGATGGTCGCAATCTAGGGCTTCCCTTGCGTAGTGGTTCTTTCCGGCAAGGCGTTTCCTCTCCTATCCTTACCTCCGAAAGCTTCTTGCGGACAGTGTTTCAAACATAGGGAGTTTCCAGCAGAAGAATCTGGCTGTTCTTCCTTCCTGTCCATCCCTACATCTGAAGATTTCCTTGCTGACGGTGTTGCGAATGCAAGGAGTTCAACAGAGGAAGAGGACGACATAGCAGTGAGCACCTTCTTCTCAGTTCCAGCCGATCGTTTCTTCTTCTTCGGTGAATTTCTTCTTCTTCCATCACTGAGCAGTTATGTGGACATCCCGTGGATGATGTTGCAAAGGTGGGCACAATTCTAGAAACCTCAGTGGTGTATCAAATTCCAGCAGAAGCAAGCCCAATCTCAGTTGGTGTACCAATTCCCAGTCGATCAGTCATGTGTTGCTATCCACCGGCTTTGGCGTTCCAGATTTGGGTCTCCATGTGATGGCAGGGGTAGTTGATTGGTGTTAGATCGAAGAAGAGTGGTTTGGATAGTGTAGTTTACTTTACTGTTTAATTGTTCATATTTAGTAGTTAGCTTAATTTCATGTTTGATCCATTTGTTATTTTCTTATGATGCATATCTAATTGTTTGGCTTCGTACTTTGTTTAGTTCTATTTATGTATGATTGTTGATCTTGTATCATAGGGTGATAATGTGGTACAGGTTTAGCTTTAATGCATAATTAGGTTTTGTTCTTGGTTGTGTTTAGTTTAATTGTACTTCGTTTATTATTGTAGCTTTCCTTATGCATGTTGAGTTAGTTGCGCTTGTTTCATGTTTGTGTTAATTTCTTTATGTATGTTTCTTCTATAGAATGGATCCTTATAGCGTAGAGTGACACTGCGCTGTAAATTCATCTTTGTTTGTAATTAGGATTCCATTTATTGCATTAGGTTTAGAAAGCCTCATAACAAACCCCTATTGTTCGATTCCATCTGAAAATAAACGTCTTATCACTGGTTCCATGTGAGAGACGACCCGGTCCTCTACTATACTACTTAGTGTAGAATAAGGGGGTCGATAGATTAGAAACTAATTAATTTGATGTGAGCGAGTGATAGTCGAGCATTATTCAAGCGACGACTATAAACTTGAGAATGAAGTTAGTGGAGAATCGAGCGGCGACTATAACACTAGTTCTACTGCCAATTGATTTTCGATTACAAAGGTAGAGAGGTCATTCGACATATGCTGAAATGAGCAATTGGATGTCTTGACGACTAGTTACATAGATGAGCGGAAGCGCAATGATTCATACTTAGCAAATTTTCACATAGCGTTATAAGATAGTTAAAACACCGGACAACCTCTCGAGAACCGAACGACAATGCATGGAAGAGCACTTGCAAAATTTAACAAAAGTAGGAAAGCGCCAAACAGGCGTGCATTTATTGACACTTAGAAAATTTTTTACAGAACATCAAAAAGGAGTACAAGAAGCAACTTAAAGTCTAGTCAGACAACTAGTCGAGATAGCCAAGTACATCATCCAGTAGGGACTTAGGGAGCTTCTCCTGATTTATGATCTTGTTGGTCAGCGTGAAAGGGAGATAGTCGTCGCCCTTCAGCTATTGGAGGGTCCCATCAATGACAAAGTTGAAGAGGCAAAGCGCCCGATCCGTGAGTCGGCCATTGAAGGGGTCCAAACGGAGATAATTGCGTTTGAAAACTTCAAATCGGCCGAGCTCTTCCTCTTGGTAAGCTTTGAAGGCCGCTTAGGATGCATCCAACTCAGCCTTTAGCGAAGACAACTTAGCATCCTTGGCGTCGAGCTGGAGCATAGTAGCCACTTACTCCTCCGATCGGCTCTCTGGTTCGGTCACTAGAGCAGCCTCCGCCTCCTTGAGATTTTGGGCCAAGACTCGAGCTGCCTTGTTCTTATCCAAATCTTCAATGTCTCGAAGCTTCCTGACATTAGTAGAGTTGATCTTCGCCTCAAAGGAATTGACCTACTTGGTGAGCCGCTCAAGTTGTAAGGTCTGCTCGGCATTCTTGTTTCTCTCCGTACTGAGTTGCTCAGAGCTCCTTACCAGGTTGGCCTTCAGTTGAGCCACCTTTGCAGTCAGCTATTCAAGATGAGCCTGAGCCAACAGTCACCTTATGCTAAAAAAAGGTCAGCCTCTGGCACATGGATAGACTCTCGACCCAAAACTGCAGAAAAATAAGTTAGTAAGTTCTGGTCGAGAAATAAGCAAGTAAACATGAGGGTAATATACGTACCCCAGTGGCCTTCTGGGTATGGCCATCCGTGAGCTCCCTCGGTGAAATGGTCGCCGCACGGGCCCGAGCATCGACCCAAACTTGTGTTAGCGGTCCTTGAATCCTGATCTGGTGTTTAGGGGAGCGAGGCTCGGCGTCGTCCGGGTGGTGCCACTCATCAGTTAGCAAGTGGATGATAGTTGTTATGTGTCTTTGGCTGCTCGAACCAGAAGGCTTGGAGGTCGCTTGGCCGGTGGACTTGGGCATGGGAGAAGAGCGGATAGGGGATAACTAGGAGGCTGACAAGGAGGAGTGTGGAGGCATTATATGCGACGAGCAGTGCGCATATGGTCCCCGACGACAACCTGGACAACGAAGGAGTCCAGTCAGATGATAGGGAAGTAGGAATCGTGATAGTCCCCTGCTTGGGAAAGGCGGGTGATGAAGTCTCACCCCGCTTGGAGGAAGAAAGCGAGCCAGTATGGGCGGGGATCTACCAGGCAGAGGTGGCCGAATGGGGCAAAACTTCCCCTCGGTGCCTCTTGCATCGTATTAGAGGCTCACCTGAGGTGGCTGACTCCAAGGGCACCACGGTCGGCAACATTGAAGGCTGATCAGGAGGAAGTTCAACAATGGCAGTTGAGACATCGCTAGCCATTGTTTGACTTGCTCCGGCATCGCTGGGCGCCATGTGGCTCCCTCCCACTTTGCTGGTCGGATCGTCAGCTTGGTCGACCGGCTGTAGGCCACGACTCTACAGCTTGGAAATGCCCTCAACATAATTTGAGTTGCAAAAAAGGAGGAAAAAATAGTTAGATTCAAAGATTGAGAAAAGAAAGAGCATACCTAGGGTGAGAGGCAGCCGCGTTCGGATTGGGGTCAGCCCGAACACGTATAAGACACTCTCCAACAACAACTGATGGATATGATACTCCTGACTGGCCAAGCTGGAAACTGATTGGAGATAGTCTGATCGGCTTCGATATTTGCCAAGTGATGGAAGCTTCATCACTTCCATCTGCAGCTGGTCGGGAAGTTAGGCTGATCGAGGAAGCGAACAAAGATATAATTCTACCTCCAATGCTTATTGGAGAATGACATTTTATCAAAAAAAACAAAGCCTACTTGGGCTTGGAACAAAAAGATCTCTGGCTCAGATAACTTGGGATAATAAAAATAATGGAATACCTGAGGTACAAAAGGGATGTTGTGCAGATGAAACAACACGATTACCCCACACAACAACCTAAAGGAGTTAGACACTAATTGGTGCAAGGAGATACGAAAGTATTTACATATGGCTGAGAAGAAAGGGTGAATGGGAAAAAGAAGACCAATGCAGAATTGGTACTTAAAGAAGGGTAAAAGCTGGCAGAAGGCAAATGAGGTCGATCATAGGTAGAGGGGATGGCGATTTGATAGTAAGAGGGGAAACGATAGGTGAGTTTCATCTGATCAATCTCATCCCCATTGAACTTCGGCTCGATAGAAGTGTACCAAAGCCTAAAGATGGACGCAGGAGATTGAGGGGAGACAGCCATAGAAAATCGAGAAAGAAGTGAATCGCGGACTCAACAAGAGAAAGAAAGAAAGGGCTTACTGAGAAATGTCGCTAGTGAAGATGAGGAGAAGAAGAAGAAGAAGCGTCAAAGAGCGTGCGTGAGAAAGAAAAAGCAAGGAAATATGAAGATGACGGCAAGTAAATAAGGGCTAATAAAGCCCAGCGAATGATCACTCTGAGTTGTTCAATCAAGGGTTGCAGATAACAAAATTGAAATATGATCGTAGAATTCAAAAAGGCACCTATCACGTCATCCGTAGATATCCGCCTATCACATCAAGCGTGCGGTGACAGAGATCGAGATACGTGGCAGCCGACGACGGGGAAGCATTAATGGGGCTTAATTAAAAGGCATGGGTGGCGTGCACATCCATAATGGCCAAAGATTTGCATAGTCTTCCAAAAATTGGGAGGACGTTAGTAACCAATAAAGGGCGCTCGTCCAAGAAAGCAATGAGATATGAAAATTTGCTAAGTGTTGTAGCCAACCATCTCAATCGACATATAGCTCTGACTAAGATATGTAGGATAGAAAAGCGCTTGAGGGGGGAGGGTGAATAGCGCTTTCAGAAAGCACAGAATAACGAAGCGGGAGATAGAAATAGAGTGAAAGCGAAACAACACAAGCGCTAACACTTTACTTTTACTTGGTTCAAAGCCTGTGATGATTCCTACTCCAAGGCCCACACATGAGAGTGCTTTCGATGGACAATCCACTAATCAATCCGGAAATTACAAGTACAATAATTAAAGTACAATTGAAAGTATACCGACAACTAAGAACAAGGAATTTCGGGATTCCGGTTGTTGGAGTCATGTTACGGCTTCGTCGGATCATTTTTTGAGCAGCGCGCGGTAGAAAGAATGCGAAGATCAAGTGTTGTTAGGCTTATGCTCAAGACCTTCTTTTATAGCCTGCTGAAGGAGCCTTCAACCTCCATGGAAGATGCCTTTAGCAGGGATTCTTATCCCCTGCCGATCGGTGTTGATAACTATTGTTGCTTGAGAAAGTTATC
>JBBMJZ010000060.1:15075432-15091524 GCA_037833815.1 Zingiber zerumbet
AAGTTGTTATGCGATAGTCAGAGTGCTATTTATTTGGCGAAGAATCAGGTGTATCATGTGAAAATTAGGCATATTAATATGAAGTTTCACAAGATCAGAGAGCTGATTGCTTTTAGGGAAATTTAATTTGAGAAAGTTCACACTGCAAACAATGCTATAGATATGTTGAGAAAGCCAGTGACCATGGAGAAGTTCAAGCATTACTTGAACTTAATCCATATATCTAAATAATAGAGGAAGGAAGCTCAGACTCAGAGATCTAGATGGAGTTTGTTGGTGCAATCTTGCTCTAGGCATTATTTACTTTTGATGTTTAGTTAAATGAGTTTAAGTTAGGCAATATTAGTGATCTAACATAAATGTTGAGTAAGCAGGTAAAAAGGAAAGTCTAAGAATATAGTCTTGGCGGATGAAGTCCTGGAGCATGGCTCTTGGTGATGAAGTCCCAGAGGTGCGGCCTCTTCGCAAAAGAAGACTTAGCATGCCAAAGTCGAAGGAAGCACTTGAAGGCAAGCGCAAGGATGAGGAATCGTGGACACGAAAGAATCCTAAGGGCGCAAGGCTAATGGAAGATGCTTGAAGGTATAAGTCTAGGCTAAGGAAATGATTCAAGTATGAAAGGTTAATTATTGATTTAAGAAGGAGAAGATCATAGTGAAGCTTGATTGTGTGCGCGCGCCTTGGATTAGTCATCTCAAGGAGGTGGAGACTAAGTAAATCGTGGAGTTAGAATTGCCTTCTCATTACTTCTTATTTAGTTTTCATTTTTCTTATTTCCACTAACAATTTGTAGGTACAATTCAAAGAATAGCTATTCACTCCCCTCTATTCAGACACAAAGGTCCTAACAAGTGGTATCAGAGTCTCATTAGCCTCAGAAGAACTCACCGTCAACCGAAGTATCAAGATGACATTTCAAGAGGATTATAGCACTGCTAGACCACCATTCTTTGACGAAAATGATTTTACATATTGGAAAGGTAGAATGGAATATTACTTAATGAATGACATTGAAAATTGGTTTAGTATTGTAGATGGATTCGAAAAACCAAAGGATGGGCTTGGAGCACCTCTTTCAATGAAGGATTGGGCAAAAGAGATGACAAAGAAGGCTCAACCAAATGTAAAGGCCACAACAACCCTACATGGACTCTTAAAGGAGCAATTAAGCAAAGTAGGACCATTCAACTTCGCCAAAGAGCTTTGGAAAAATCTCATTGAGTTGAATGAAGGATCAAGCAACTCAAGAAGAGCCAAGAGAGATCTCTTGGTGGGCCAACTTCAAACCTTCACTATAAAGGCCAATGAGATCGTGAGTCAAATGCATAGTAGATTCAAGGAGATAGTAAATGAGCTTCATGTAATAGGTGAGAACATTGACAACCGGGATCTAGCAAGGTATGTTCTTCAATCCTCCTAGAACCACTCTATGGGCATCAATGGTTGATACACATAAGGTTTCTAGAGATCTCTCCTTAGTTAAGCTTGATGAATTATTTTGCGAATTTGAACTTTATAAACAAGCTAATGTATCTTCAAAAGAGAAGGGTATAGCTCTCATTGTAGAGAAGAAGGAGAAGAAGAAGAAGAAAGAAAAGAAGATGGAATCCTCATCATCCAAATCCAAGCAAGAGTCATCAGATAGTGATGAAGAAATGTTGGCTAGTGAAGTTGCACATTATGTTAAGAAGATGATGGGAAGAACAAGGAGATTCACAAGGAAGGATGTGAAAAAGATGTTTCAACCCTCAAAAGGTAAAAGTAGTCAAAGTTCAAGCTTTAACACTAATGTCATTTGTTATGGATGTAATAAGAAATGAAACATCAAGCCAAATTACCCGGAATTGAAGAAGAAAGAAGAAAAGGAGAAGAAAAAGAAGGAGACCATGGTGGTCCAAGCTACATGGGACACACTAAGCATTGACTCATTGAATGAAAATGAGCTATGTCATGTCACCCGACACATACATTTATGGCTTTTGAATATGAAAAAGAAGCAACAAGTGAAGAGGAATCAAGTAATGAATCATCATCAAGTGACAATGAGGTAAAAGGACCTCCCAAAGTAGAACTTCTTTATAAAACATTTCTCATCTCAAGAATGCCTTTGTTAAACCACAATCTAGGATTAAGACTTTGAAGGAAGAACTTAAGCTTATTAGAAATGATGCATGTATATCTAGTGAGTCAAATGTGCTCAAAGAAGAAAATGAAAAATTGAAGAATGAAATGATTGAGCTAAGAGCATGTTTAGATAAATTCACAAGTGGATCAAAATATCTAGATATGAGTATTATAGACCAAAGGGCCATTTATAACAAAACCAAAATAGGCCTAAAGAAAAAAAAGTTGCATACATGTCTCTAATCAATGGTACTAGAAATGATGCATTTAGAAACAAAGTCAAAAAAGAATCTTAAGAGCAAGGTAAAACAAGCTTGGGTACCTAAGAAATATTTGCATGATACTTCAGAATCAAGTGCATCGGTACCAAAGAGTTGTTTGTTTTATGTTATTTACGTAGAAGAGAAGAAGGATGTAAGTATGTGGATTATGGATAGCAGTTGCTCAAGACATATGACCGGTGATGTGAACAAGTTCTCCACAATCAATTATATAAAGAAAGGAATGGTATTATTTGGGAATAGTGGGGAGCTCAAGATTATAGATAAAGGTATAATTGAGATATCACCTACAATCATCATTCATAAAAGTCCTACTGATTAAAAATATGGAGTTTAATTTGCTTAGTGTTAGTCAATTATATGATGTCGGATATAATGTAGAGTTTCACTCCGATAAGTGTTTAGTTAAGCACAAGAGCCTTGAAAATTATGCTAGAAGGGTATAGAAAAATTCTATTATGTTGATTTTTTATATGCTTCTAACCTCTCTATTAAGTGTTTAATATCAAAAGAAGAGGAAGGATGGTTATGACATAGAAGACTTGGATATATCAACATGAAGAACATAGCCAAGGTAGCCAAGATGGAGCTAGTGAAGGGACTGCTAAAAATCAAGTACATCAAGGACAAGTTGTGTGATGCATGCCAAGAGGGTAAGCAATCAAGGTCATCGCACAAAGGTAAAACTCTAACTAGTACTTCATTACCATTAGAATTATTGCATTTGGATCTTTTTGATTGTCATAGAACTCCTTCTTTAGTAGGTAACAAATATTATTTAATGATAGTTGATGATTTCTCTAAAAATGCTTGGGTCTATTTGATGAAGCATAAGGATGAAACTTTAGAAACAATCATAGGATTTAGCAAAAGGGTAGAAAATGAAAAGAACCTCAAAATCGATAGAATTTGGAGTGATCATGGTGTTTGAGAATTTGAATTTCTCTAAGTTTTGTCTAGAAAATGGTTATAAACATGAATTTTCTTGTCTAAGAATACCTTAACAAAATGGTGCAGTGGAGAGGAAAAATCGTGCTTTACAAGAGGCAGCTAGGACCATGCTTAATGCATACTCTTTAGCTAGTTACTTATGGGTTGAAGCGATTAATACTGTTTGTTATATTCAAAATCATGTTTTAATCCATAAGTTTTTAGAAAAAACACCTTTTGAATTATGGAATGACATAATTCCTACAATTTACTATTTCAAAGTCTTTGGTTGTAAGGTCTATATTCTTAATACCAAAGATGACTTAGGAAAATTTGAGTCCAAATTAAATGAGGGAATCCTAGTTGGATACTCATCTACTAGTAAAGGATATAGAGTATACAATAAAATGACTCAAACGATTGAAGAATCATCTAATGTTGAATTTGATGAGTCTACTAGTACTTACCCTAGGAAATCTTCTATTGATAAGGATATAATTGAAAGAAATCAAAACATTACCCAAGAAATTCAAAACCTACATTTAGTGGTATTGATCAAGGGGGAGGAAGAAATGCTTTGGATGATAAAAGAAATAATGTAAATAATGATCATCATGAATGTTATGATCCCATAATTTCTAGGACCTTAAGGTACCATCAAGATCATCCTATTGATCAAGTAGTTGGAGATATTGCACAAGGAGTAAGGACTAGATCTTACTTTAGAGATCATACTAGTCAAATTGCTCTAGTATCCCAATTTGAACCAAAATCAATTGATGAAGCCTTAATTAATACGGATTAGATCCTAGCAATGCAAGAAGAGTTGAACAATTTGAGAGAAGTAAAGTATGGAAATTAGTTCCAAGACCCAATTGTAGTACAATTATTACAACAAAATGGGTTTTTAGAAATAAATTGGATGATCAAGGAAGAGTCACTAGAAATAAGGCTAGGTTAGTAGCTAGGGGTTTCAATCAAGTTGAAGGACTTGATTATGATGAAACCTATGTTCGGTAGCTCGATTAGAGTCCATCCGGATCCTATTAGGATATGCTGCTCATATGGGTTTTAAACTTCATCAAATGGATGTGAAATCGGCGTTTATTAAGGAAGAAGTTTATATAGAGCAGCCATCCAGATTTAAAAAGATCAATTATCCAAATCATGTTTATAAACTTAAGAAAGTCTTATATGGGTTAAAACATGCTTCCTGAGGTTAGTATGAAAGACTCTCATTTTTCTTAATTTCTAAGGGCTTTAGAAGAGAAACAATTGACTCAACTTTATTTCTAAAGTCTAAGGATGAAGGTATTTTTGTTGCCCAAGTTTATGTTGATGACATCATTTTTTGTTCAACAAATAATGAGTTTCTTCGTGAATTCATCAAACACATGGAAAGTGAGTTTGAAATGAGTCTAGTTGGAGAATTGAGCTTCTTTTTAAGATTGCAAGTCAAACAGATCAATGAAGGAACCCATGTCTACCAAACAAATTTTGCTAAAGAAATTATCAACTCCTATGGGAATTAATACCAAGATAGATAGCGATCAAGAAGGAAAATTAGTAGACTCAAAGTAATATAGGAGTATGATTGATAGTTTGTTATAGCTAACTGCTAGTAGACTGGATATATTATTTACATAGGAATACGTGTAAGACACCAATCATGTGCCAAAGAATCTCACTTAGTAGCCGTAAAAAGAATCTTACGATACATCAAAAATACTCTTAATGTAAGTCTTTGGTACCCTAGGACTCAAAATTTTGAATTAATTGGGTACACCGATTTTGATTATGTCGGTTATAAATTAGATAGAAAAAACACTAGTGGTGGATGTCAACTTCTTAGATCTTTCCTTATGAGTTGGAGTAGTAGAAAGCAACCTTGTGTGACCTTCTCCACAACCGAGGCCGAGTATGTGGCCTTGGGTGGTTGTGTAGCTCAATTGCTTTGGATGATGCATACCTTAGAGGATTATGATCTACACTATTCCAAAGTCAAGGTATTGTGTGACAATATGAGCACCATCAATTTGACTAAAAATCTGGTGCATCACTCTAAGACAAAGCGCGTTGAGGTGAAACATCACTTTATTAGAGATCATGTGGCAAGAGAAGACAATGAACTAAATTATGTTGAATCTAAATCTGACCTTGCCAATATCTTTACCAAGCTTTTACCTGAAGTGGAGTTCACCTCTCTTAGGAGAGAACTTGGTACATGCTTTGTAGAATAGTGAGTTTAGCTTTATATGATCCTATAGACTAAAATTTAAGATAATACCTCAATGAATCTCATAAAGGACCTAGGAAGCCTTGTTTGTGTATTTCTTCACTTAGACATCATGTGAGATATTAGGAAGATGCATTTGGTTCATCATGTTAGTTATGATGCATTATTTTGAGCCAAAATGATATCTAGAGACAAATCCTTTATTGGACCAATCATTAGAAAGGCTTGTGCACAACCAATGTGCTCATAGCTCCTAGAATATGATTAAAAATTTCAAATAATATACTCATGCATGAAATTATGATTTAAGTGCCTAATTATTATATAACTGGATGCTAGGAATGCATTAAGGTTTGACATAGGAAAATATATTAAGAAGAAACGATTTTGGATCAAGGTTCCATTTAACCATTTTTGATAGTTATGGGTCTTGTATCTATTATGGGATCCGAGTTGCATACAATTTTCTACTTATTTTTTCCAAGTAGACATTGGTAAAACAAACTTCTCTATAAAATTTTGAGATTTTTGGAGGTCTGTGGCTTTATTGGTACATTTTTAAAATTAGTTCAGATTGTAAAATTGGACTGATATATGGCACCAGTCAACTGGTGTAGATATCAGTCGACTGGTAATAGTGATTTTTGTAAACAAAATGGTTCTATGTCTTTTTTGGATATTAGTTGACTGATTAATCTATCAGTCGACTAGTAATCACATTTTTATAAAAGCCTGTGTGACAAGCGAATCGACTGAAACCCTAGTTTCAATCGCCACCCGTCAGCCCTCCGGAGCCTCTCCTCAACATCTCTGACCACCTCCAACCCTTCCAACCCCTCAGATCTACTTCCCCTTGTCTTCTTTGCTAAGTTTTGCTTCCCAAAATTGTTAGCGCAGGAAGCATTCCGAGTTTAGGGTTTTTGGTCAAAATCACATCCCCTTCTTCTTTAACCTTCCAATCCGTGGAAAATGGAATGAAGGTAACGATTTCTTAACTCAATCTTTCATTCTTTTTGTGATATATGACTAACTTTTACTTTTGTGCATGTCTACCTGCTAATTCTTCTGATTGGGTTTATTTTGGGTACATGTGCATTGCATTTGCATGACTAGGGTTCAGGAAAAGCATAGGACAGGAGAGGGAATCTCTTGGCAGTCCACTCCAATGCCTTCGGCGGACCGATTCTGTTCTGAGGCAGAACGACAATGATTTACGAATACTAATTTTTCTATGATGAATTGTCGGTATCTCAATAGATTGCATTTTGTTGAGATGATTCCTGACATAATAGATATCATCATGTATTTTGGGTTAGATAAATTAGTTTATTGCATGCATACAATTAATTTAGATTTGTGCAGGGAGTTCTATAATAACCTACATCTTAGTAGCAATGATGGTCGGGCATGGATAACTTGTATTGGAGGGATCGACATTGATTTCATTCCTAGAGTTCTCGGCTCATTCTTAGGATGTCGTGGATCGGATAGCACGCTCATGTGCTTTCCTAATGTTGTTGAGCCTTTTATTGCATCATTTTCTCATCTATCAGTCGAGCTGATACATTAACATTATTTCAATGCTCCTAGGGTTCCATTGAAGTGCATCTTTGATGCTACGTGTATGTCAGCCCACAACAACATCCTCTATAAAGTTGTTATTGCATGTATCTTACCTATTGTCACTAGAGGGCAAGCCAAGATAAGGTTACTCTATCTCATCCTGATGCATACCCTAGAGCATAAGATCGATATCGACATAGCTCAATAGGTCTTTGAGTCCATTTTACATTTTTCTAGCCCATACAAGGAAAGTTATACATGCCATTTTGCCATGTCCTGACCTCATTTTTTGCATCTAGAGGTATAGATGTCACTAAAGGTCAACAACATCAGTTATCCAAACACTACGATTAGATTGGGTCCCGATAGCTATCTCTAGCAAGGATTGAGAGACGTTAGGGAGTGATAGTCTGGCGTGGTCAGGCTGCAGCGAACTCTAACGAGGAGGAGGAGGACTCTGACGATGACGAGGAGGCGGATGTTCCTGCTCCAGCACTAGCTCTTGCACCTATGACCTTAGAGGATTGGATGACTCATCTGGAGGAGACGGTCCATCGGGGGTTTCAAGAGGTTCAGGGCTTTCAACAGGATAATTGGGCCACCTCTCAGCAGCGTCAGATAGAGATGTACAAGATGATGCAGTGCTGGGATTTTTGCATATCAGGCCCCTCCTCCTCCTCCTAGTGATGATGTTTAGGCATGGTACCTGGCTTTTAGTTGGTGTCGGAAGATTTTTGGCTTAGACATGTTCCTCCTTTATTCATCTCGAACACTATAGACGCTTTTGTAGTATGTTGTATTTCATGACTATGCCACTTTATGATTTTGCATAAGTCTATGCCTATGCATGACTTACATGCATATTAGTGCTTGTGTATGATTTTTATATTTGTTTATTTCCTGGTATGTGAAATGTTTACAAATCATAAGTTTGTGTATTTACTTAATGCACTCTTGTATGCTTACATCTCCAAACTGCACTGCACATCATTACTATAAAAATTGGTACCAGTCGATTGATACACTATGTTTTTCAATTGTGACATTAGATTCTTCTGAATTATCACCTCAAATCCTTCTTACTAGGATATAATTTATTGTGGCATATTATTATGTCCCCTCACGCTTAAAGTGTATGTTGGATTAAGGGGAGTTTGGTTTCTTAAAATTATCAAAATTCTTACACTTACCTTAAGGGGGAGTTTTGGGTTATGTTTCCTCTATTTTTTTTTTATGTATATCAAAGGGGGAGAAATTTAGTTTTGGGTTAAGTTAGAACTTTCACTTAAAAACTTTGAGCTCTATGATCATGACTTTTATATACATTCATTATGCCTATGCTTTATGATTATTGCATATTTAAAAACCCAACTTAAACAATTTTGTAAACATAAAAAAGGAGAAGATTATTGGTGCAATCTTACTCCAGGCATTATTTACTTTTAATGTTTGGTTAAATGAGTCTAAGTTAGGCAATGTTAGTGATCTAACATAAATGTTAAGTAAGCAAGTAAAAAGGAAAGCCCAGATATGAAGACTTGGCAAGGAAAGTCCAAAAAGATAGTCTTGGCGGATGAAGTCCTGGAGTGTGGCTCTTGGCAGTGAAGTGCCAGAGGTACGACCTCTTGGCAAAAGAAGACTTAGCATGACAAAGCCGAAGGAAGCACTTGAAGGCAAGCACAAGGATGAGGAGTCATGGACATGAAAGCATCCTAAGGGCACAAGGCTGATGGAAGATGCTTGAAGGTATAAGTCTAGGTTAAGGAAATGATTCAAGTATGAAAGGTTAATTGTTGTATTCTCATATTATGAAGTATTAGTCGACTGATTGTTTCACTAGTCAACTGATGTCCGATCCAAAAATGAGCAGAGAGTTGCGGTCAGCTACCAATCGACTGATGCAGGTACTAGTCGACTGGTAAATGACTGTTACATGATGACGATAGAAAATCTCACAAAATCTTAAGTGTCCTTAAAGCCCATCAGTTGACTGATGTATACACTAATCGACTGATGGCAAGAAAAACTATAAAAGCTATTCTTGAAGCTTGGAGACAAATTTTTACTGTTCTAATAAAAAAGACTCTCCAAGTGTTCTCCAAGCTGACAGACTCTCAATCTCCTCCTCCTAAGCTCATCTTTCATCTTGTAAGAGAGAGAAATCATCGTGTAAAGGTTTCTCCACCTTCATTCTTGATTTGAGAAGGAGAAGGTCATAGTGAGCTTGATCGTGTGTGCGTGCGCCTTGGATTATTACCTTAAGGAGATGAAGACCAAGTAAATCATGGAGTTAGCATTGCCTTCTCATTACTTCTTATTTCATTTCCATTTTTCTTATTTCTGCTAACAATTTTGTAGGTACAATTTGAAGAATAGCTATTCACCCCCACCCCCCCCAGTAGGACCTTCATTGTGATGTTATGAACAACAAGTGAGATTATGAATAACATGTGGATAACTCTTTAGGGGGAGAGCTTTTGATATATGCCAAAGGGAGAGAATGTAGACTTTAAGTTAAGAAATCTTCATTACTCAAATTGGGAGATTACCTTCTTGTTAAAGGAAAGAATGAAGGAAACTCTCATTCATAATTTGGCATGAACAAGAAGTTGAGGCTAGTGTGAGCCTAACTTAAATGTATTGTCAAACATCAAAAAAGAAGAGATTGTTAGTGCAATTTTCCCTGGGTCAAGGTTAACCAAGTTAACTAAGTTTGAGTCATGATGGTTGAGTTTTGATGTTTGATAATGTATAGAGATTGTAGGTGCAATTATCTATATAAGATCTAGAAGAGTCAAGTAGGTTAAAGTTGACTGGATACTTGACTGAGAAGTCCTAACGGGAAGTTAGGCAAGGGCAAAACCAACGGAAATTTGGAAGAAGAAGAAAATCTAAGTGGGTCAGTGTTGACTGGACACTTGGTGTGGAAAGTCCTAGAAGGTGAAGCTAGGCAGATTGGAAAGTCTTAGTGAGTGAAGTCAGACAACTAGAAAGTCCTGGTGAGTAGTCAGACAGTTGAAAAGTCCTAGTGAGTAAAACTAAGTAGTGAGAAAAATCCTAATGAGTAAAGCTAAATAAAAAACCCTAGTGAATAAAGTTAGGCAGAGAAAAATCCTAGGGAGTGAAGTCAGGTGAAAACCCCTAGTGAGGAAGCTAAGCAGAGGGAAATCCTAATAAGTGAAATCAGGTGGTAAAAAACCCTAATGAGTAAAGCCAGACATGTAGAAATCCAGGTGGGTTAAAGTTGACCGTGTTGGCACAGCGGGGCCGACAATATGAGGTGAATTTCCTGTAAAACAAAATCTCTTTCTCATTCTTTCAACTCAGATTAGTAGCAACAAAAAATTAAATTAAATAACAAAAAAAATGAAAGAAGAGACACAAGATTTATTTGGTTACAATCTAGGTGGTTGTTAATCCAAAACCAATGAAAAGCTCTAAAAGTCTCCTTCGATGAAAGCGGAGAAGCCTCTTACACTCGTTGAATGTTCAGATAGTTACTAGGAAATGAATACGAGAGTTGATTCTTAATTCGTAGGTCCAAGGGTCTTTTTATAGGCTTTGAAAAATCTTATTCGTGACTGGAAGGTACCTCCAACAAGACAAGAAAGGATAAAACTTTATCCTTTGCCAATAGCACTTTTGCTAATTGAAGGCGCCCTCCAAGTTGATTGAAGGCATCTTCCATGAAGGGTTGAAGACACCTTCAATAGCTTGAAGGCGCCTTCCACCAGAAAGGCGCGAGGGCACTGATAACCATGATTTTGTTACACTATTTTGATTCATACATGCATGATTGATGTCTTGTTCATATATGAAACTCATAATTACATCATATTTCATGTATTGCATTTATTCTTGGACTTAATTGTAAATTATCTTATTAATGCATTATTTGATGCTAATATTTGATTGTTACTTTGTAAGCATAAAAGGATCTTGGACTCTGATTAATTTGAACCAAAATTGCACTCAAATCGGAGTTTAAGCAAGATAACCAAGCGTTGGAGCAATTTGGACTGCCCATCCAAGATCAAGAGAGATATGAGCTTTACATCAAAGATCTACTACATCCGAGACATGCGGAAGTAGATCACAGCCATTGATGTAGATCCAGAACTTTTGATCCAAATTTGAGATATTTGGACCATTGATCAAGATGGAAGAATTCTAGGTCGTCCGATCAAATTGGAAGTTTATTTAAAAGGCGTGAGAAGCTACAGTGATTTGTGAGCTCGGGTGTTTTTCTCTTCTCGTGATTTTGGCACTATTCATCTTCATCCCCGTTGCTTCCGCTCCACTTCCAAATCTGAGAATCGATCCTCTTCATCGCCGACGAACGTTGAGCTACCAGCGTCCATCGTCCGAAGGTTTGAGCACATCAGACAAAATTTCTCTGATTGTGATCTTGTTCCTTGTGTTTCCCCAACTTGCCGTAGATCAGAGGGAGTTTTCTTCGATCTTCGATTTTTACTTTCCAACGAAGACGACGATGGAGTTTTCCCAGCATTTCCGATTACATTCCGATAGTCAATTCAACCGCGACATCCTAAATCAATCAGATCAATCAATCGAGTGAGCAATTCTAGTTACAAGACTCTAATTCTTCATGCGTCATGTGTGTTAGTTGATCGCGAGCTTGAAGGGAGGTCTCCAGGAGCTGTCAGCGTCAACTGAACAAGCTGGGAGTAGGGATTTTCTCCGGCGATTGCTTAAAGGGAAGTCGCCAAGAGCATCTCTATGTCAAAACAAAGAGAAGGAATTTTGATTTCAGATTTGAGATGTGGAACGTTTACTTTACTTTTGATTTCAAAATCACTTGCTCAGATATGATGATCTAATTACTTTCAATTGCAATTTATCTTCTATTCATTCTTGTATTTCATAACTGCATTTCATCCATTCCTTAGCTAAAATAAAAAACCCATGATCTTTACATTTGAATCATTGCAATTTGAATTGTATTAGGTTTTAGTTCACATAAATGGATCATGTTTAGTTGAGAACATCCCTTCTTTGATCCTATTTTTTATTATACTAGGGCACTATTGAGAATTAGATGAATTCAATTCGTAATGTAATGGAAGTGTCAAGTTTAACTTGTTGATGTAAGTATTTAATTTGAATCGAGTCTAGAGTACTAACACACTTATTAGTTATCCTTAGAAAAAAATACGACTTGAAACTCCTTACTACAACTCTTATCTTTAGTTTCATTGGGTTCCAATCTTTATTAATTTTGACGTGCCATGTGACATGCAAAAGGGCAACATCAAAATTTTGGCATCGTTGCCAGGGAACACATAACTAGTAGTGTGTGTTTATTCTAGATTGTACATTGATTGGTTTTCTTTGCTTAACATCTTTATTGATTTGATTGCTTATCTTTTTGTATTTTTATGTTGACTTATTCTTGAATTATCAAGTTATTTAATGCTCATATGTCCATGTGTTGAAACTATATGCTCTTGAGTCTTCTAATATTGAATGTTGCGATGTAAGAACAGGAGATTTCCTTGAGCATAGATCCATATTTTCAGTATTTTGGAGGTGGAATGGAGAGTCAGTATTTTTAGTCTGAGCATCAATTTTATCCAACCATGGATCAACAAGAAAGGTATGAGGTATTTTCTAATACTTATAATTCTAATTGGGTGGATCATCCACATTTCAATTATGAAAATGCACAATAACCATTTACTGAGCCAGATCTAGCCTACCAGAATTCATATGGGTTTCAAGAGAACAATCCTCAATTTGAAGAGTCAACATGGAAAGTCAATAAAGTTATGCAACAAATGAGAGAGCATCAAGAACAACAATTTACAAGGATATAGAATATACAGACTCAATTAGATTAAATTGCATCAGCCATCAACCAGCTACAAACACAAAACTCTAGTGGGGAAATGGAAAGTAGTGATTGTCTCAGGCATAACCCTACTTCCATTACTTCATAAGAATTTTGTAGTATTTTTTGTGATGGTGATGTAGTTGTAAAGATGTCTGATACTACTGATATTGTTGCTATAAATGTTGTGAATGATGCAGGAACTGAACATTTACTTGTCGATGATATAAGTGTAGGGGATTGCACATTGGAAGCAATACCTCAAGAATCACTTTTTTCAGCTACACAATCACCTGAGCTAGATGTTGATGAATTAAGTGTAGGGGATTGCATATTGGAAGCAATACCTCAAGAATCACCTAAATCAGAGTTTGAACCATTACTTGATGATGAGGAGGTCACAAACATTATTTTAAAACCCACAGGTACCTTTCAACATGACAAGGTTAGTGTTTCTTGTGATTTTTCAGAAAATTTCTTTAAGGTGCCAGTTTTTGAATTTATAGTATGTGATGTTCATTTTGATACATTTAGTGTAGAAATTAATTGTGATTCACTATTCTCTTATCATGAAAGTGTTTAGGAGATGTTGTCTATCTTTGTCTTTGCAGGACACAACAGATGTTTGAGATGGATACTTAATCTGAACCGCCTCTGACCTCCAGAGAGAATTTTCAAGGGAAAAATGATGGATGAAAAGAATTTGATTGTAACCACAATTACTCCACTACCGGCTTGGATTCTCTTACTAAATCTTCTTCAACCACTGGGAATAAAGGGGAGCTGGTTTCAATTTGATTTTCTTTTGCATTTTAATTCATGCTTTGTGTTTAGTCTTTTCTTCAATAAATTCGTTGTGTGCAAATGTTGATTTTGGTTTTGAGAAATTAATTCTTTACTGTAGGAAATTTTCTTATTACATTTAGTTTTGATTTTGAATAAGAAAATGACACCCCTTAACATTTTCCTATGGTATGTTAGAAGTAGAGAATGTGAGCTAGATTTGAGTATCTTATTTTGGGCTTAATGTCATAAATGGACTTTTAATTTTTTCAAGGTTGATACTTAATGATGGATACTTGATTGGTAAATTGAGATGATATATTTATACCTAGTGAGGATGAGTCTTAATTGAGTGATGCACTTGTATTATTGCAACTCTAGTACTTGCTTTGATTCTTTCAAAATCACAATTCAATGAATTGAATTACTTCTATGAAGGTTAATCTATTGTATCTTTTTCATGCAATTTCTTGCCAATATTCTTGTTTACCATCATATCTTTTGTTATCTTTTCATTGACAAATTCTTGGATATGGATACATTGGATGTTATATGATGGATTCTTTGGCTAGGACGGACAAAGGTTTAAGTGTGGGGGAAGATATGCTAGTTCTTTGTGCTAAATTTGTGGTTTGGAAATTGTGAGCTGAAGTTGAATATTATTTTTGAGATAGTGGAAATAATTGGTGCATTAATTGTTTAGGAATTCAGTAGTGTGCAGTGTTTAAATCTGTGAAGCTTTATCAGCGCAAGTTTCTGTTTAATAGTTTCTGTGGGTTTAAGCAAGGATGGTTGAATTCTCATATTAATGCATAAGAGGAAGAAATTTTGCAACTGATTGAAGCAATGACAGAATTGGGATTTTGGAATTGTGATATGTTATACCAATAATTTAGCAGCTCCTCAATGGGTGAGTTTTAATGTATACTTGGTATAAATGGTGTGCCAAGATCTAGAGGTAAATGAAGAATAAGTGTGGGAAGCTGTACAGTGAGCTAAGCTAGAAAGTTAAATCAGTCTAATGCTAGGAATTTCAGAGACAGGAACTTAACCAATGAGGTTGTAGCTAATGGAATCTGATTACTGTGGGTATTGGTAAGGATTTAATGGAATGAAGCTGAGTTGCTCTTTGTGCAGAAATGAGGTACAAGAACATGAATGAAGTGAGGGCAGAAATGTAAAAATGTGCAGGAATTACAAGAGGCTTAAAGCTAACTAATTACAGTAGCTAATGATTTCTATGTTAATGGACTTGTTAGTGAAGTTGGAATCAAATGAAATAGCAGTTGTAAGGAAGTTCAATGGAGCTGGAAATTTCAATAACTATGAAAAGTATTTCTGTGCCATTTTGTAAAATGAGTTATGACAAACTAGAGCTGCTGGAATCGGGAAATTTTTAGAGGATGAATTGATAAGGATCTTAAGAAGCTAGATGAAAAGGAATTGAAATTTTTGGTGGCTAAATGATAATTAGTTGACACGAAGTCATAAATCTGTACCTAGCTGTGTTGAGTGGAGTCTATAGTCATCTGTTCACTAAAAAATTGAAAGCTAGCTATTGCAGAGTCTTGTTAAATGATGATCTTGCTTCTCCATAGTTTACAAGATTTTTAGAGTGAGAATTGGATGCAAATCAGAAATACAAAACAAAAACTGAAAACCTATTATGCAGTTTGTGTCTGGTTACTGAATTTGTAGCTAGTGGGAGTTCAAATTTGAGCTGAATTTTTTTATCACTATTTAGATTTGAAGTGTATTTAATTGGTACCAGTCATGAACAAAAGTGTCTGAAAAATAGATGCAGAATTCTTAAATAAACCAGAATGTAGTAAGGAAAAGGTGAACAAAAGCAAGTCAGATTTTGAAACAAATCAGGAATTAGAAGCTGAAACTGCTGATTAGAACTTTTGTATCCAACAGTTAGACTGAGCTTCAAATTTGTAATTAAATTTTGTTCAAGCTTGAGTTAAGGAAATTTGTTAGCAAAATGATCGAAGAATTGAAATGAAGTAGTTTGCATTTAAAGGGAGATCAGTAGTAAGCTTAAATGCAAAAATTACAGAGTTGTAGGATCTGAAGCTTGAAGCCGATTTACAGGAATCAGAAATGAAATTGGAATTCAATGGTGAAGATAATTGAAAAGATGAAGGAATAATAGGTTCATGAGTTAATGAATAAAGAAAACAATAGGAAAAGAGATTTGAGGTCAATTTTTGGAACTGGAAACAGTTAAGACATACTAGCAACATTGTTTCAATTCTGAGTAGTGTAGATTTTGTGCCAAACTCTGTAAAGGCTGAGAATTGAAGTAAATACTTTAATTG
>JBBMJZ010000060.1:15139186-15150374 GCA_037833815.1 Zingiber zerumbet
GTTGGAGTCTGCTAGTTTTTGTTCCTAGTTAACTAATTAAAAGATGCATTTCTTGAAGGGAGTTTCATAATTAAGAACACATCTATATAAATATATATAAAATCACTGTGCGGTTGCTATTAAATTTTGTCGCCAACTGTGTTTATAAGCTAATGTGTCATTTGTTCAATTGTTTGAATCAAAGTGTCACTTTATTTGCTAACTTTGCTACAATTATGTAGAACTGGAAAAACACTTCCTATACTTGAAGTTTAATTTATCAGCAGTAGCTTGAAAAATCTTAATATGATAGAAAAGATGGTACAGGGTGTTATTCTTGTTTCGATTTTGATCTGGCTCCTATTCTTGTCAGGTAATTAGCATGAATTGGGCCATGCCGGTGCAAGATGGTTCTTGAAGCATGTGGAGCCTTTACTCAAAGTTACAATAGTTCTTCGCGGAACGGTGGCACTGGGATTGGCTCAATATGTGCCAAATGAAAACCTCCTGTTAACCAAGGAGCAGTTCTTCCACACAACATGCATGACATTAGGCAGACACGCTTCTGAAGAGGTTGAGTTCTCTTTGTTTTCTTTTGTTCTCATCTCGTGCTGATAACTAGATTCTGTCATGGTGATTCGATGTTCTATAGGGTTTTCCCAAATGTTAATTTGTCATTTTTATTGTTCTGACCTGCTTGAATTTCTTGATTTCAGGTACTGTCGGGCAAGATCTCTACTGGAGCTCAGAAAATGGCCAAGATGACATATGCCCAAGTTGCAGTTTATGGTTTCAGCGACAAGGTTGGTCTTCTCTCTTTTCCCCAGAGAGAAGCCTGACAACAAGAAGACATGAGCCATCATTGGCAAAGAGGTCAGGGAATGGGTCTCGGAAGCATATGCAAAGACGGTGGAATTGATTAAGGAACATAAGGATCAGGTTGCCCAGATTGCGGAGCTGCTTCAGGTTAAGGAGGTGCTGCACCAAGAGGACTTAATCCGGGTTCTCGGAGAATGCCCATTCAAGTCAGTCGAACCAGCAAACTACGATAAATTTGTTCGAGGTTTTCGGGACAACGACAACACGAGCAAGGATGCCTCCAAGGATCCAAGGAAGTAAACAGTAGCTGAGGAAGATGGGTCATCATCGGTCAACGGGGAGATTGTGCAAGGAATTGTACAAAACTAAACACAACAAACTGCATTAGAGAAAAACCACACTGGACTGGTAGATTTAATTATTTCAATAATGTTGCACAAATATTTCAATAAATGTATTTTGTTTTCGAATATCTTTATTTTCTACTTTTAGTTATTGTTGTTGTGCGTAGATCTTGATGATATTCTGCATCCTCTGGAATGGCAGCCTCCTGCTGCAAGAACATTGAAGATAGAACTTGAAGTCTAAACTTTTTCTTTTTTTTTTTTTACTATTTTTAACTTCTGTTTTTTTCTCTTGAGATTTTTAGGACTTATTTGTAGATAAATTTGATTGAGAAATTAGGTAGGGGCAATGGTCTGGTCTCAGGTAACTTCAAATTATTGGAGAATGCAAAAAAAAAAAGAAGAAGTGAATTTAGGTGGATGGGGAGGAAAGTATCCAAGCAAAGAGTCAAAGACACAAATACTTAAGATAAGAGACGGAATATTTAACATCAGCTAACAAGCACTCAATTGGATTCGAATTCTGATATTATACCAAAAATTGCATGTATCCCAACATGCTCGGGCCTTAATAAGAAGGATTACATCAAGGCTTGCTTATTCATATTGTTAGCTTATCCCAGCCACAAGAAAAGCATGGAATCCAAAATATGAATGGCATAAGACTTCAACTGGAAAAAGAGGCAACACTTTCTCAAGCAGAGGACTTGACAATAGCGGCATTGATGATGTCCACAAACTCCGGCTGTGAAAAAGCAGAAAAAAATGATCAGATTTAACAGAAACAAGCAGCAAATTTCAGCTTAGATTTATAGAATGAATGTTAATCCAACCAAATCAACAGAATTCAAGGGGGTGCTTGGTCCCTGGAAAGGAATGGGAATAGATGAATTTTCATTCCCTCCATTTTGGTGAGTAATGGCCCATTCCCACATTTGGGGGATTGAATCCGTGGGACCCGCCACCAATTTCTCAAACCAAGTACTAACTTTCCATTCCTTTCCCATTTCCCACTCTCATACCATCCAACCAAGCACCCCCTAAGTGGTCACATGGCCTCGTCTAATTCAATCAAGTCAAGAGTATCAATCAGGAAAAAGACAGGATTATTATGAGGACAAACACAGGGTCGATCAATTTTAGACAGCAATGAAATTTCGTGCAGTGTTTGGCTGCATATTAAGGGTGAGCATCTGCAATCCAAAATCCATAAAACAAGCCAAATGAAAATTTCAATTTGACGGTTTATTAGTTTGGTTTCAATTTAACAACTAGCTAAGTACGGGTTTAGGTTTGGTTTTGATTTGAGGTTATACAAATTGTAAAATCAAAGGCTTTTATAATATGTATATGAATATAGATGAATTAGTATTAGTATGTTAATTAGTACAGTTTCTTATTATTTGGTATATTCAGTAATCAATATAATCATTAAATTACAATAATATTAATAGTGTTATTCTCAAAAGAAATCGTGCTTGAAAGTAGTTTTTGATTGGTTAGTATGTATTTATTTTGCAATTTACAGTTGCAAGCAGAACAACATCAAAACCAAACCAAAATGGTTTCGATTTGAATCTTTCAAACCAAATATTTTGATTTGGTGTCAATTTTTCTCATCAAACCAGTAAGCCAAACTGCACCCACTTCTAGCTGTATGGATTTAGTTAGTGAGCTAACTTGTAATCAATACTATTACTGGTTAACTATTGCAAAAGCCATATGACTATTTACCGAAACTAAAGCTTGAACCATAGGTGGATGCTAACAACCAAAGAAAGATACAGACCTTCAAAGAAGCCCCTCCGACGAGAAACCCATCAACATCAGGCTGTGCTGCAAGTTCCTTGGAATTAGCTCCATTTACAGAACCTGCAGGATTTCATGTGTGCTATCAATCTTACACATAGAACGCAGACAAGGGTGGGAAAGCTAATTGAAACAATTATTGAACCAAAAACAGAAGCAAAAGAAGAAGAAAAATGATGGGAATGGCTTTAATTCACTTTGATGAATGCAAATCATAAAATTTTGGTGGAAAGAAACAGGGGAAATCGTGTTAATAATGTATTGTTTACCTCCATAAATGATCCTAGTTGATTCTGCAACTTCGGCGCTTACGTTTTTCTGAAGCCACTTTCGTAATTCAGAGTGGACCTAAGAATCAGGGAGTTCATTATACAAAGGATCTATTTAGAAACCACTTTTTTATTAAAAAAAAAAAATTGAACATAGCTCTGCGGGAAAAATTATCATTGGTGAGACATTTCGGCATCCAACATTTGCAGAGTATAAATACTACACAAGCTATTGGCTGCCAATCTGTTATCTATAGAACTTAACAGGAAACTTATTAGCATGGCCACAAAAAGTACCTCCTGAGCCTGAGCTGGAGTAGCAACCTTTCCAGTTCCGATTGCCCAAACTGGCTCATATGCCACGACTACATTGGTCCAGTCAGAAATCCGTTCTGTAAGATTGCGAGCAATAGAGGTAAATTAGAAATAGAAGTGCATTCTGTATGAGTGGTCCATACTTCACTAGTAGTTAAAGCAAGAACAATAAAAGGATTCTCTTCTTTTTTTTTCTGAGATGCACAATTAAAGGAATTTGTTTGGCATCACTTGAAAATGAAGCTTGGTTTCCTAGGTATATGACATTTTCAATTTTGTAAGGCAATCCTAGACTCCTAGTTTTCTTCAATCAAACATATGATACTACATAAGCAGCTGAAGCTGCAACTAAGAGTAGAAAGGTTCACTGTATACCTGAATTGTCCTCTACAAAGGATGTCATACCTTAGTTTTCAACTTTTTCTTTTAATTAAACAAGGATGAGAAACTCACTATACTCCAAATCACAGAAGAACACAGATTGCTAATTCATGAGATTCAGATTAGATAACTACAACTTTTAGTGCATTATAATCAAAGGGTGCATTGTTGATTAGAGCTGATGCTAGAATTTATCATTTGAATCACATAGATTTTATTCTGCAGTTCTATAATCCTTTTATGGTCTTGGTTCATGTCCATAACTTAATTGAAGACCTTTCTTCTCCATCAGTAATCAATAAGAGTCATACTTGAAAGTAAACAAGACCTAACACAAATACTGTTCCAAATAAACTTAACATATCCTATTCTTGATAGGGCTCATCAGGCTCGTTGAGCTTGAACTGATCAAACATGTTGCAAAGAAAAAAATGTACACAAACGGCAAGGAGCTTTTCAACCTATATCTGTCTAACCTTTGTCGAGAAGTATCACAAAACTGATGAATGATCACCTCAGAGCAAATATGGAAACTTATTTAAAAATAGCTAACGGATAAATCACACTACCCAATGAGAACAACTATGCAAATATATATATATATATATATATAGTAACACTATCTTAGTTTGGTCATTAACTAAAAACACAGCCAACAAGTCTGAATAGCTCATGCAGAGTACCTGCAATAGCTTTCGTTTGTGCAGAAACAACTTCCGTGGTGGCTCCTGACTCACGCTGCTCAAGTGTCTCACCAACACAAGCAATGACCTTTAAACCTTTAGAGAGTGCATATGCAACCTTGTCTCCAACAAACTAAGCCAAGAAAACAATGAATATATACATTAGCAGAAAACTACTGTATCAAATTTATAGACTTCCTAAGAGTTGAACCAATTGCATCTAAGTGATGATAGTAATAAGAAAAAAGATTACAAGAAACATAATCCTTCAACATCAGTTCCAATTCTGACATTGCAAATCAAAATCTTCAACAGAATGTAGTCAAATGACTCTATAAGTTGATGTCAAGAAAACCAATTCGTAAGTCATAAATTGAACTTACAAATAAAATTTAATCCTGCATTTGAAGTATTTCGCAGCTCTTTTATGATATAGATACTCTCTGCTAGTCCACACTCCAAAGGAAAATTACCTCATTTGATTCACCAAACAAAGCCCTTCGTTCAGAATGTCCAAGAATGACCCAAGGAATGTCAAGATTTACAAGCATCTCAGCACTGCACAAGGAAATCCAAACAAATTTAGAAATAGAAATCAGAAAGGACTTGTCTCACAAAATAAGGAACCTTGTTTTATTTTTCCAATCATAGATCATGAATAACAAACAACAGTTTATCTCTTCCTTCAAACAGTGAGATTAGCAATTGTACTCAACCAAGAAAAACATACTCTTACCTGATCTCACCAGTGTAAGCACCACCTTTCTTCACCCAACAATTTTGTGCCGCAACATGAAAATCAGATCGCAATGAACTTTTCACAAGAGGAAGAAATACAAATGGCGGGCTGACCACAACCTCTGCATACGTGATAAAAATACAAGGATTCATATATTTATAAAGGTTGTCTGTATACTATATTCACTTACACAATAGAAAGCATCAAGACTAACATTCTACAACAACACCAAGTCATTATATTTGTCTAAGAATGGAGATGCTTTGGCTTCAGAATATACAGTCAATTGAAGATAACGATTGTAATAGCATGTAAACTTAGGGGAACTACAACAAATTATATGTGCAATGTTGCTTACAGACTAATTGCACACTTGATTTTCATCGTCAATACCACCACAACCAAGACATAGGTCCAATCTATGGTTACAATGGTCAAATTTAATTGTCAACAAGACAGCCTCTCTTCCTTTAGTAAATCAAAACAGGAACGCATACACTCCATTACCATCCAAATAGCGAACAAGTATGGTGTTGTTTCCAAACAAACTCTAAGATCGACAGAAAGATTCATAATCATACCAACAGCATCAGGTGATGTAACTTTGCCATCGTTCAGTGTCGTGACAAGTTTCGTCACTTCCTCACCCGTCCCATTCTGCAGACAAAGAGGTCAAACACCACAAATGTTCACATTATCCCATCAAAAAAGTTTTTTTTTTTTTTTCAAATCGTGCAGTAAAGAGCACACGGGGTTAGAGGATCGAGAGACAAAACTAACTAAAATCGAGATAGATTCAAACAAAATCAACCAGTCAAGAAACCAAACAGATTATAAGGAGATTGATAATAAACACAAATTTTGGACCGCGAACCGAATCCACAAACTATTAGCCAGAATCAAAACTGAGGTACCAGTGCAGCAAAGATACGATCCCGACCTATTAAAAATAAGAACAAGGAGCGGAAAAAAATCAGAGCTTTCGCATTTCCAGTTCCTGCCAACGAAGAGCATGGAACATACAGATCGCACCACAAAATTCACAAACTATTAGCCCAAATCAAAACAGAGATACAGTGCAGCAAAGATACGATCCCGATCTATCAAAAATAATAACAAAGAGCGGAAAAATTCTGAGGATTACGCATTTCTAGTTTCCGCCGAGAAGGACATGGAGATCGATAAGGGCCATAAAATCGTACCACGCTTCGGGACTCAGAAACCATTAGCCAAAATCAAAACTGAGATACAAGTGCGGGAAGGATTCGATCCCGATCCATCAACTAGAATGACAAGAGAGAATGAAAATTCCGAGGATTACGCATTTCCAGTTGCCGCCGACGAAGAACTTCCGGGCCATTTTCCGCAACCAGAAGCTTTGACGATGAAACCTAATCGAGATATTTGTCAACACTCACGCTCGCAGCGAATGCTGATCTATAAAGGGCAAAACCGAGTAACTAAATTACGATTTTGCCCCTTATTTTTCCGTCGACCTATCCGATCAGAACATCACAGCACGAATTTGGGATCTCACTCGGCAGATCATCAAAACCGGAATTCGTCGCGTCCTTTTACGTCCCGTAACTCTCACCCGACTGTTGTACCCGCCCATTCAAAATGGCCTCGAAAGTGGGTAGGCCTCCATGATGGGCCGATGTCCCATTATGTTTCAAGCAACATGAAAGACACTGTTGAGTAAAAGTGTTGCCCTACCATCACTTTGGATCTTCGACTTGTGATTCAAATTTTGCTTCGTGCAGTGATCATGCTTCTAATCTACCATCGCTAGAATAGGTTTGAAGTTTTAGGGTGTTAAGGGTTTTCGGTTTGATGGGAGACGCAACAATTCGATGGTTTTGAATAGTCTTAAGTTATGATTTAGAATTTATGATTTAGATATATTGGTAGTAATTAGGCATAAGTAGGTTTGGATGCGTTGCTAAACAAGCAAACAATAAAATCATTGTGATTGATACGAACGAACTTTGAGTGTAAATCAAATAAAAATATAGCAAATTAGATAAAGACGAAGGAATAAATTTGAATATGCCAAATGAAATAGGTGGATTAGGTCAACCAAAGGATCAAATGAGGAAAAAAACACTAATTGAACTAGACAACAAAGTAAAGTCAAGCAATTGGAATGAGCTAGGTTGACTTCAGAGTTCAGGCATACTGTCATACCCATATCAAACATAAATTAGATAGGTAAGACAAGCTTAGAGAGGAAAATGACTAGATTGAAGACAAGCAATCGAGTACCGCTTATCGAAACAGTGAAGAAGTCAACGCAATTAACTACCGCAAAATGGCCTAAAATAGTGAACGCCTACGGAAGATTTAACCCACTAGAAGCGGGCTGCGATCCCCTGTGCAATCCCAACCGCAACACACGCCAACAGCCACTCCTCTATCCGCCACGTCAAAGAACCTCTCCCCTCCGGCCTGTGGGTCCCACCGCAATATACGCGTCCCAATAGCCCTGGATTTTGCACCACCCTCGCAATCCAATCGCATCGCATGAGGTTTGACCTTGATTATTAAACTATTTAAAAAATAAAAATAAAAATCAATCATCGTGTGGATTAAATTAATAAATTAGTTTTTCCTCTATAAATTAATATTAATTTTAATGATAAAAGCTATGGAGATAGTCATCTTAATGTCTGATCCCGTCGACAGTCAAAGGAGACGGATGCTGAGAAGATGTGGTGCTCCTGCTGATTGTATATATACTCCACTCGGACCTGCAACTACAGACTACGCCAGTGCCGAGCCAGGAAGGGGTCCCGGTGTTGGCCCTCCGACAAATCAAGTCAGTCACAGACGATGAAGATGAGAGCAAGCGGAGCAAAGTGAACAGTAGCAACAACTATTGCACATACCTCCACTGAAACTTGGACCCCCCTTTATATAGAGCTCCTGTAGCGTTTGTGCATGCTTCCCAAGGCGAGCACGCGCCCCCAAGTTTTCCCTGAAAAGATGCGTAAGTAAAGTGTCTCTGACACAGTACCTTAACGGACCGAGTCTATCTCTGAAGTAACAGTGGAAGCCTCCGTCGTACGATCTTCTGTCGGACCATGCAGTCTGTCGGCGGTATTAACTCCCAAAAGGATAGCATAACATAATGTGTGTTGTTTGTAGTTGGGCCAAGCAGGATAGCTGCTTGGCTCATATCTCCACTATTTGTCCGGATAGCGTAATGTATCTATTGTTGTACCGAGCGGGATAGCCGTTCGACTGGAATTCCTTTATCCACGTGTTGTATTTGTTGCTGAGTCAAGCGGGATAGCCACTCGACATGGAGTCTTGTGTTTGCTCGGCTGATGTCGGCTCTTGTTGCCATGCCGAACCGAGGAGCCACTCAATCCTGCTTTTGCATATTGTGTCCTTGGTTTATTGAGCGTCGGCTGCTTGGCGCATCGCCGAACCAGAGGTGGTGTCGGATTGAGCACCCTTTCTCCCGGTCAAGCGACCTGATCACCCGACCGGCCGATGATATAAGAGCGTTGATCGTCTTGACTTTGACCTCCACTGTGGCAACGACCCTCCGCAGGATGGGCCCCTCTTTATCACCGCATTACTTGTCTCCCCCTCAAGTCTAGTCGAAGGAGACTGTAAGTCCAACTGGCTAGACAAAGTTGGTCTTATTGCGCTTTATTCCCGATTAGCTGTTATCCTTCCCTAGATTCCGATCGGCCTGACACGGCACGACGGTTTGCTGTGTGACCACCTCTGGCCGGTCAGCCTGTTGAAGGTTGTCGATCGGCCGTAGATCTGCTTCCATATGCCGATCGACGCGATGAGCATTTGTACTTGAAAATTTTTCCTTTGGCCTCTTTAGTCGAGCGCGATCGGTGCTTACGTCACTCGGATTTATGGGAAATCGTGCAAATCTCCTCCCATTAAGGCTGATTGCACCCCCATGCTTTCATTAAATGTCGGCCCGTGGCAGAGCACCACGTGTCACGTCCTCTACCACCGCACGCCTGATGTGACAGGCGGATATCCACTGGTGACGTGACGTTTGGCGGTTCAAATTCAATGACCCAATTTTGGCCTCAGATTCTGCGACCTAAATCGGACGGTTCCAATCGACCAATCCTAAGGCTTACAAGCCTGCTACGTCGCTGCCTTCTCTACGCTTCTGTCTTCCTCAAGTGCCCTCGGCGACCTTTATTCTCTGCCTCTGTGCGATTTGCTCCGGCGATTCTTCGCGTTCTTTCTTCTCTGGCAACCTCTCTCCAGTAAACTCCTTTTTCAATCATCTACTTTCGAGCTTTTCGTCCTTCTTTCTTGCGTTCTGGTGAAACTCCCGTAGCTTTCTTTTCGCCTTTAATCACCATTTTTCGTTGTTTTCTTTCTCCGTTACAATGGCAAGTTCTTCACAGTCGTCGATCTCTATCCCTGGGCTCTGGTAGACAATCATAGAGTCTAGGTTTGATGAGGGCAACGCTGAGGGCCTTAGAAATGCTTTTGAAATTCCGTCCGACCATGAAATCTTTCTGCCTTCTTCGTCCGATCGGTCAAATGATCCGTTGAACGGTTACATTTGTCTATTCAGGGATTACTTTATTTTCGGTCTGTGGTTTCCTATTCATCCCTTCATTCTCATCGTTTGTAAATACTTTGGCATTTCCCTTCCTCAACTCGTGTCGAACTCTTTTCGTCTGCTGTGCGATGTCGTTGTCTTATTTCGGCTGCACGACATCCCTCTCATTCCAGGTCTTCCATTATTTTTATTACCTGAGTCGGGGACTTTTCTTTTCCAATCGCGGGTCGGTTTAGTTTTCTTCGACAAGATGTTGACCTCCAACAAACAGTGGAGAGAATATTCTTTTTCTTCCTGCGCCTTCCCGAGCAGCCAGACTTCCCGACCCACTAGCAGCTCGAAGTGGCGCCTCAGCCCCCACTGCAAAGATACAAGAGCTGATCGGACTACTTGAATACTATTGCGATGTTGGTCGGTCAGAAGTATGACATCCAAAAGTTGCTGCTTGAGGTTATCCTCTACATCTTCGGCTTAAGTACGATCCGCACTAGGCTTCCGAGCAGCCTAGGTATGAAACTATTTCATCTTTTTCTTTAATTCTAACTGATTCTTCTTCCTCTTTTACAGCCGAAGTCATGTTGCGCACTTGTCTGGCCGGCAAGGCGAAGCTCAAGGATGTCGCGATCAATGCGGCTGCTATTGAAAAGATGTCAAGCCACGACCTGCAGCCGGTCGGCTCTCACGAATATCCGCAAGATGAGAGCGAAGCGGCTCCCATCTTGGCGAGCAGAGGGGTCAGCCGAACGTCCAGTGGTGGAGCGGCTGGTGGATCACTCCCTCCACCCGAGCGACTCCCTGTCTCTTAGGTAGAGGGTTCAGCCTCATCAGGAGAGCCACTCTCAAAGCGCAAGAGGCGCCGAGCGGGGTCCTCACGTTCCGCTTCCTCGGCGGTGAGGGTCGTCAAGCAGGTCGAGACTTTGACCCCAACCCCAATACCAGAAATGGCGGTAGCTACATCTTCCAACCGAACGCCCTTGCTAACCGAGCTACTACTGGGCACCGTCGCCGCGCAGCCAGTGCCCTTCATGCCACCACCCTCAAAGGTCCAAAAGTCTGATATTCGTCTGCCATTCGCTCTCGCCCATCTGGCTGGGCAACCTAGGTACAATCGGCCCCGAGCGGCCGGCGCCACATCACTGCGATCCTCTATTTGCCAACTAAAGACTATAGCGAGTCGAGCCCCGCGTCTCACACCCCCGAGCATCAAATTATCATCCAGGGGTTGCTCGCCAAAGTCTGGGAGGGTGTATGAGCCTACACGGCGATATACTTTCGGGTGCACTCGCGAATAGCCA
>JBBMJZ010000060.1:15205342-15235095 GCA_037833815.1 Zingiber zerumbet
TTGTCAAACATCGAAACCCAAACATCAAGACTCAAACTTGAGCCAACTCAAGCTTAGTCAACCAGGTCAACCTTGACCTAGGGAATATTGCACCAACACGATCCTCCTGTTGGTTATGCCTTGTTATTAGCGGTATTATCTTCCAAAGGGATATCAATGGATACGAGAGGAGCACCATTGCTTGACCGAGAGGAGGAGCCGCTCGGTTGGAGATCCACACTCGGTAGACCTCTCTGCTGCTTCCTTGCAATGACTTGGTTCGGTAGATTATTTCTACCGGACCGGGCGAGCACTCCTGTTGCCATAACATTTTTTCGCTTTGTGATGAGCATATGATGTTCTTGCCGTAGTGCTCTTAGCTGTACGAACGTTTTGCTTGAACAAGCCACTTATTGATCATACACTTCACGCTCGATCGACCATTGCCGCAGATCTCCGCTCGACTCACCTTTGATGAGTCCGTTGATTCCCTAACTTTAAATGCCTTGACTTTGATCTCTAGGTTGACCTTAACTTCGACCTTCACATCATCTGTTATCTCCGTCCTTGACCCACATTTAGTGGGCTCTTATCATCGCATGGAAAACTCCTCTTGCGTGATATTGCCACAATGATAAATCCTCATCGTCCTTCACAACATTGCCGTAAATTTGACATCGAAATCTAAAAATATTTTAACAGATCTTTATCATTAATTTACCATATTAATTTCTCATGGATTTATCATTAATTTATCATAATAACTATAGAAGGGGTCGAGTTGTTAATCTCAAAACTCTGGAATATTTTCGGAAAATTCATAAATCTTAGAGGGTAAAATGAAAATTCACACAAGAAACACTGCTTCTATTTTCCAAAATGCCATTGGATTCGCTCGTTCAAAAGATTTCAAACTCCCGCCCTTTCCTTTCCTTTTTCGTCCCTTCCCCCAAATTCGAACCCTAATCCTCTTTTTCCCCAATCTCCTCCGCCCATGGACGCTCATCCCACCCCCTTCCCCGGTAATCTCGCCTTCCTCTCGCGCCATCCTTGCTTTCTTCGAATCATGCTGCTCGAGATAATCGCTATTGGTTATGTTACGATGCAGGCAAACGTAGGACGGCGTCCAAGTCCTCTGGGAAAAATGGCGACGGCGTCATCGCGATGAACAAACCCCCATGGCAAAGTGTCGCTGCTGCGCAACCTCAAATCAAGTAGGGAAAAAATCGTTTTTTTCCCCTTCTGAATCTGTTCGCCTAGCCATGATCATAATGCCGTTGTAATGGTTCTTCGACTTTTGCTCAGGCCGAAGCGTGCTTTTGGCGTCCCCAGAAGCACGAACGTTCCTGTCGAAAAACCTCTCTTGATTTCCAAGACGCGCAAAGCTCCAGCTGCAGCGAAGAAGCCTTCCAATCCAGATCCCGCAGCGACTAAAACTGTAGCAACGGTTGTTGGTAAGAAGAAACCCCATGTTACTTTTCAAGAACCAAAGAAGTCAGTAGCGAAAAGCAGCGAAGATGAAGAACTTGAAGAGGTGGTCCGCACTCCGAAGCCATTGATCAAGCCTGCTGTTGCTAAGGGCACGCCTTACCTTAGCGCTCAGAACTGTAGCAAGTGCAGGCTCGACCAGCTCGAGTCTTCAACATACTGGCTTGCGCAGATAAGATTGGCTGAAACAACAGGAAAGCACTTTGTGTCTGCAGCCTTCTTCAACCTTGCACTAGAATGCCATGCCCAGGTTGGTCGAGTTTTTCATGATTCTCACTTGAAGGCTTAGATAGTTTGGTTTTATAACTTCATATCTCTCTCTTTTTTCCTTCCCTAGCCATTTCATAGACTCCTAAATGAGCTCAGGCATTATGTGAAGCGACATCAAGTCAATTCTATGGAATCAGTGTGGACCAATCTATCTCAGGCTTATGAACTAGCTAAAGAGAAATTAGTCTATGATTCGTGCGATCCTGCTCAAAGTAGTGCTCTTTTATCTGAAATGAACGATTCCATTGTTGAGCCTGATGAAATATTATGTAATGTTGGCCAATGTCATGATTCCTTACTTGAAAAGGATAATTTGGAGCCCAGTTCTGGAATACTAGATTGTGAATCTCACAAAGATGAATGCTCAAAGCTTGGATGTATTGATTGTGTGCAAATTGAGAATAGTTCTCAGGAAGTAGCAGAGATCAAAGATGATGATAGCAATGTACATATATCTAAGATGGAAGAATCAAAGAGTCTGTTAATTGACAAGTTACCCATATTTAATGGCACTAATCGATCTCCTGGCAGTAAAGAGTCAGAGAAGAAAACATCTGGAGAAAGTGTAAAGAAAAAGCCTGGAAATTGTTCAAACAGTTCGTCTCAAGAGATCAAGACACCAACTCGTCCTTCTACTTGTAAAGGCAGGGAGAAATTTAGTGGAAACAATGAAAACTACAAGGGCTCAACCAACAATTCGGTGAAGAGTAATGATGGCAGCAGGAAAAAAAGGAGTGATCAGATCACAGGCACGGGCAAGGAGGAAGATGAGACTAGTAAATCCACCATCAAGTAAGCAAACCTTTCGTTTCCTTTTCAATCTAGTAAAGGATTCACATGCTTCATTCTTTATTTTATATCTTTTTGTTATGTGAATATCAGCTAAGAAATCTAGATACTTGCAAATGTTTGAGCGATTGCAAAATAGGCCTAGTTCAGTTTTGGTACAATACTACTTAACCAACTTTAGCAGATAATTGAGAGGTAAAATTTTGCTGTTTTATGTTATTGTCTCAAATCTTCAGTATTTTTATCATGCCACCATCCAAAGAAAAAAAAAAATCTAATTATTTTAGTTTCTTCTTCGTTAGCATGATGTTAATGCAATAATTCATTCAAGGCATAAATACATATGAAGAAGACAATACTCGGATGTTATCCATGAAATAATATCTTATTGAAAACATTTAAAAGATCCTCTCAATTCAAGTCCAATGACATTTTTTCAGCCTTCTAATTCAAACAGCTCAATTAGTCATATCCTACAAAACTTTTAGGGTCTATTTACTTGGATGAAAAATATGAAGGGGAGAAAAGAAAGTGACACCAAAGATATATACAAAATGATAAAATTCCAATATGTAAATTTGTCATTCTTTCTTTCCTCCTTTCTTTTTGCCCAAGTAATCAAACAGTGAATCAAGCTATAAACCAAAGAGATGGGAAATATATAGCAAGCAGTAAAGTTGTATATTTGTATTAAATAATTGAAATTGACTATTGGATATGTTATCAATAGTAATATAAAAAGAGCAAAATGTACTTACATTGTCCGATTGGTTGAATGGAATACACGCTTCACTAATTATTTGAGTCAAGGCTTCTGCTATACTACCTGTTTTTCCATTGAGCTTGAAATTTAAGTTGCCATATGTGGCTTCTACCTTCTGCCTAATGTTTTCCACGGATATGGATTTTTCTATAACAGGAAGCTTGCATGAGCTTCATCAAGGCTTGCCGATCAAGATATTTGCTGCAAAATCACAATTAATGTTACTTCAGTTGAACAAGCTTCTGGTTGCAATTCTGATGTCCAAGGACAATATGTGTGCTGGTGTTGATTTGTTTGTACATTGTGGATTTGGTTTCAGGCTTTGGATTTGGTTGGGTGTATCCTGTGTGATGCATGACTCTTTTGTATTTTCGGAGTCATTACTGCTTTACTATGTTTCTTTAACCTATTATTAGTATCATTAATTGTATGTTTGATCATGTTAGTCAAATACATATTTGTTCAAATATTGAAGAGTTCTTGAGTTTAATTTTTGCACATTTATCCTTTCCAATTCATTGTTTCACTTCTGATCACTAATATGCAACTACTCAATTTAATTATTAAACTTTCAAATCACTTCAACCATGCTCAAATAATTTCATAGATAAAATAAAACAACTAAAGTTTAGTGGAGCACAAGATGAACGAATTCATCCACATTAAACTAAAAAAACAAAAACAGTCAAGTTAAGGTATTTGCCCCCATTTACTTTCCTAGAGAATTTTTGCATTTAAAGTTTACAGCAGAATTAAGATCAGCAGAACTAATAAGCTGGAAGAATAAGATCCACATCATTTCATAAACAATATTGCCGCTTCCAACATTTCTTGACAAGGCAAATCTAAGTTATTATTATGATATTTGATTTGAAATCTACCTTAACATGAATGCGAGTGCTCAGACATCTTTTGTAAAATAAAAAAGTAGTACAATTATGAAGAACATCATCATTTCAGCAGCTCTTTATAAGATAAATCAAAGTAATACAATTACAAACATTACCATTCAACATCTCTAAACAAGGTAAATCAAAATAATAGAATTCTAAAGCACATCACCATTTCAACATATCTCTTCACACGGTAAATCAAAATAATACAATTATACAGACCGTCACCATTTCAACATTTCTTCACAAGGAAAGTCAAAGTAATATAAAGATCATCAACATTTCAACATCCTTGACCTTGACTATAAAGATTCTAACTATTAAGCGTGCTGAGTTGAAAAATAAAAACACATTCCGTCAATAGGGGTCTCATCAAAAGAGCATTAATAACATCCTCCAATCATTTGAGTTTTTTTTCCGACTGGCCACAAGCTTGGAACATTATTTGGCAGCTCGCTCATTCCAGCCGTAGCTGATTTTGTATATGTAATAAAGAATATACAAAAACTCAAGCTAATCTAACAGAAGGAAAAAAGAACCATGCCCATATGGTGAGGAATAGGAATTCCACAACCATGTTTAATTTGCTGCAAGTTACAAAAGGTAAATATGATACAAATTGGCGAAGAGAAAACGCCTAAACAAAAATCAAACCTACAAAACCATTCAGTACCTACTTGATCAAGCTTGCCTCCTACAACCTGCTTCCCATGTCTCCTCTCCATGGTTCTGTGTCAGTGTTAAATACCTCAGTCCTTGCAGCAAAATGCACGTTGAGGGTGGGAACTGGATCCGACACCACTCCACCAACCAACATTCTGCCACCAATCATGTTTGTACCAAGAGGTGTTACCCGCACTTGCTGCTGAAACCCTGGAATCATATTGATTTGAGTTCTTTTCCGAAGCCCAGCAATAGTATCTATCTGCTTCAGATTAGCTGACAGTGGCGGCATATAGGGCTGCTGATATTCTGTGAGATAACTATTATGATCTACAATGCCATCTTTGACCGGATAATGCGACGTACTGGTTGGTGCTTCTAGGTACTTGTAAAATATGGAAGCAGTCTCCGGCAACGATGAGAAACCAGTCTGTATTCTCTTTCCATCCCAGAAACCATAAGTTGTTTCTAGGTTCACTTGACCTGAACCAGCATTTACTAGTTGATTAGCATCTTTAATATCACTAGAACTAATCATTTTTGAAGCACCATCCATCTTTGGCAATGAAGATCTTTGAATATTCCCGTTGGAGGATGAGCCAGGTTTCTGTGTGGATGTGCTAAGAATTTTACCAAAAAGTTTCAGATCTCCAGGTCTAGGTTTCTCTACATCCACGGCACGGTTCTTGAAACAAGTTCTCACTTCAATCTCTGACTGATTTTCACTTAGAGACATCCCACCAGATGGCAAATGTGGAGTAGAGATATTGCTTTTCCAGTGCTTATCTGATGCTAAAAAATGGTTTGGTCGGGATGCTTCCTTTTTTCCACTTTCCACCTGATGCTGACTCAGCTGCTCGAGTGCAGGGGGGTTAGCTTTCCCATTGGCTTCCTGTTTGAGAGACTGCAACGGATAGCTTTTCACAATATACATATTTTGATCAACATGGAGTGGCAGAATGCTTGTGAGGGCCTCCGAATAAGGAGAGCACCTAAAACACACATTACTTGGATTTGCTACAAATGAATTCAATGATACAGAATCATCATTTTCCTGCTTCAACAAGATGGCCTGTGGATTCTTAGCAGCAGATGGATGCATATCATGTTTTACTTGTGAATCAAAGGTCAAGCAGCGACAACAGTTGGCATTATTTGCTGAGACCATCTGAACTCTGTTTTGAGCTGAAGCTTTTGTAGTTGAAGGAAGAACATTTTCATTTGCAATGGAGTTGATGTTGGTTAATTTTTTGTTCCACAACCCAACCTCAGTAGCACACGATGAATTTGAATCCGCTTTCTTCTTCATACTTTCAGCAGGACAACATTCAACAATACCTCTAACAGAGGAAACACTGGCAGTTATTTGTTTTGGCACAGCCTCCAGACATTCTTCAACTTGCTCACTTTTTCTGATTGAGACAACAGACACTGGGAGAGAGATAATTCGACCAGTTTCTTCAAATTTTACTTCCCCATCAGCTGAATCTGCAGCCTCATATTTTACAGCTTCACATCCTGATGCAGCAACAATGCTTTGCTTTAGTGGCACATCAGATTGAAGATTGTCCTCATTGAACGTCTGCTTAACATCATAAGAAATGGTCATCTGCTTATCAACTTTATTGTCGCTCTCAGGATTGCCTTTATCTAAAACATTGTTATCCTGCTCATATGAACTCTCAGTTTCAACATGGGAATCAGTGCTGGCACAACGGGCAATCCCCTCATAACCATTGTTTGCTACAGGCTGGGATACATCATCATCAATTTTGGAACAAGATTGTGTACTGCAGACTGCAGAATTCATCTCTAGACCACAAGTATCATCTATGTCACTTATTCCTCTGTTTGTTAGGCTTACTGGCGTAACCCCAGCAGTACAACCTTGATTAATTGCATCAAGAGCAAGGCACTTTCGAGCCTTGCTGAAGAAAATCTTACATTGTTCTTTTGATCTTGTTCTTAAGCAATCTGCAATCCTTGTGAAATCCTTTCCATACATGCTCAAAGCTTGGATAAACATAATCTTCTCTTTGTCTGTCCAATCGGCCGATTCCAATTCTCCACAGCCTTCATCTGAAAAACAGGTATCATCCACGTCTAGGATCACCTCTTCATTCATATTCTTAGCATGTCCAACAGAACAAGTGTCATGTGAGCTGATACCCTCTGAGGATCGTGTGCTAGAAATCCCTACTAATACATTAGCAGCAACAGATTCTCTTTCTTGAGAAGATATGTTAACTTTGTTTGCTCCATAAAAATAAACAGAATCCCTGGATGAAGTACTTCCTGCATGCTTTCCAATCTTCTTGGTATATTCATTTTGTGCCACCATAACTGTTGCTGCACCCAATAAATCAAGAGATTCAACATTTTTTCTGCGATTCCGATTCTTTCCTGATGTTACAAGGTAGGCATTGGCTGGTAAAGACTGATGCTGCTTTCTGAGATACAACTGTTCCTTCACTTCTTTAAACCCGTCTGACTTGTGGTTTTTGTAATAAAATTCAATGCAATCTGCTGTAGTTTTATGGTCCAGAAAGGAAGAAATCTTAGTGAAATCTTTACCATACCTGGCAAGCATCTCCATGAAAACTAATTTTTCATCATGCGACCATGGGTTTATCATTGCCTTTTCCTTCTCAAAACTCAGAGGGTCTTCGATTAGTCGATTATGGTTAACAAACCCAGTGTACCTCTTGTCCCTATCATTTAATAGTGATGGCATCTTCAAATGATTTCTACAAGGCTTGATATGTGAATCTGACAGCAATTTATTTGAATCGTGCATTATTTCCGTTGTAGAAACCAAAGTTAATTTACCTGCTATCAGTATAATGAAAATATTAAATGAAAAACAATATGATAATAGAATAGAAAAACTTTTAAGAACATTGTTGGGCATTTAGAAAGAAACAAAAGAAGATGATGTATTGTCTGTAAGATATAAAAATAATAATATAAAATCAGAAATGTCTATAGCATTTGAAATAACCAACATATCCATAAGGAAAAAAATCTTGATTAAACAGCCTTGACAAGAACAAGTACAAGAACTGCAGACTAAATAATTCTGAAACGACAAATTCTAAAGCATTTGACCCTTAATTGCACAAGAATAGAGACTATTTTCCACACATTAACTAGAGCAAACATACACAAAAGATTTAGAATTAAAGATACCTCCGCATATTATATATTTTCTTTAGAAATTGCATGTGTGCATGTATATACAAGAAGATGAAACTCTAAATTGAAGGAATTTTTCTAAATCAAGGAGAATACATAGTAATCAAACATACATAGGTCAAAAGCACTCAATTTTTCAAAGTGCAGTATGTCCTCTATGATTACTACTACTCATTCAGGTTCACAAGTATCCAAGAAGCAAAGAATGCAAGTAGACTTATGGCTCCATCACCATTGCAGTAAATGCCTTCTCTCACACAATGTTGATGAAAGCTAGGAACTTGTAGTCCATGCAAAAAAATGAGTGCACCTCTAGAATATGTTGAATAGTTCCATATAATCACAGTAATGGCATATTAAGTATAATGAACAACCTACTGGACTGCTGAACCATATTCCAGTAGCAAATCCAAAAATAAGCAAGCGGCGAAAAGTCACAAATAATTGACTGTATCCTGACAAGGTTTTGGTTGTGTTGTTGAGGTGATTCACCCTCTTAAAGAAGCAATGGTGAGGAGAGAACAGCAATGGATTACATACAAGGTTAGGCATATGAAGACAATGATAACTCCTTGAATCAAAGAGAAGGTAAGCGCGCACAGATTTTTGTATTGATTGGACATGGCAACGTCAACATGCACCCACCCATTATTTGCATCTTGTTTTCTTTTTTATGAATATGCAAGTGTTCAATAACAATGCGATAATTGAACAAGATGAACAGAAGGCTTGTTGGGACTTGTTTGGCTATCAAGCAAAGGGACAGAAGAAAGATAACACGAGGTATGTGATCTCTATATTTCACATTAATTATCTTTTATTATCTACAATGTATGAAAAATCTTTTACCAATTCTTACAAATCATCTATAATAATTTTGAACATCTATCTATTGAAATTTTTAACCTCACATAATTGGAGTATTTTTGATCATGTAAACAACTTCTGGTCTAGGCATCATAAAAATCTCCATGTTCACAATTTCATACAATTAATTTGATTATAAGGTAGTTATGCTCAAGATTTAGAAATGTTCATATTTTTTTAAAAAAAATAAATCATCTGCTACTCTGCTCTATATCAAGTATAAATGAGCTCTGAAGAAAAAAAGAGTAAGACAAGGATTCTGTGACACAACTGATCTCTTCCCTTGAAAAATATAGATGAAAGTAATGCATAGTTTAACAGGATAAGTGGAGGGAGACGATGAACCTTAATGATGACATTATATTGGTGATGTTTCAAGAATTGTGTGAAAGATCAGCATGAAATCATGCGAGGCACTTGGAAGTTGAAGGGGCATTTTGTGCAAGTTAAATTCCAGTGCAGCACAATTTCCTAGAGAATTATTGATATGGTAAAGCAAGATGATGAGGTTAGCATCTTGTGATGCTAACAAGGATGGTTCATTAAGAAAACTGAAAATTGCAACTTTCAGGAAGTTTAAATCTTAAGAATCAAATGTGGACAACTATAAAATATGAAACTTTAACTCTGAGATTGAAATGTTCTTAGGTCAGTTCCTTTGCTAATGGAAATTTTTTTAGCTCATTTCCATCATTCATATCATTTGTGTGATGTGCTATATGTCCTGTACTACTAATATGTGCAAGTCACCTATGACTTTATGAAAAAAGTTATGCCTCACTTTTGCCATAGTAAGAGCAAGTTATAGCCATGCTAATCTTGCAATTTGAATTAAGAATTATTAAAGGAAAGCCTGGTGCACGAAGCTCCCACCAATGTGCGGTTCCGGAAAATTTATTGTACACAGTCTTATCCCTTTGCAAGAGACTATTTCCGAGACTCATAGATCTCTAGATCACATGACAACAACTTTACCATTACACCAAGGCTCCTCTTCTAGAATTAAGAATTATTCATGGATAAAATTTAATAATACAAAGTAACATTAGAAAAAGATAACACATAAATGATGTTTAAGTGTATATTAAATAGTCAATAAATCTATAATGTCTAATAACTATTGAGCGACTACAACATTGAACTAAGTAGGATCATGAAAAGTACAAACAAGGATGGCACAAAGTACGGTAAACATTCCAGTACCAATTGTGTATTTCTCCAAATGACTAGAAGGATGCATATCTAGTTACCATATTGTATAACTTGATTAAACCACATAAAGAGGACATTGGATGAGTAAATAATATATATTACAGAATATATTTATGACTAACCAGTTGAGGTAAGTCGAGATCGGTTTGAACGTTGTTTTTGAGAACCATTTTGAAAAGAAGGATTGCTAAGTTCAGACCGCCGGCTTGACTTAGTGCGAAATCTTTTAACTTTCCACGAGTGACGCAGTGCCATAAATTTAAGAGCAAGAACATGTTCTTTAAATTTTTGTCGACACTTTATTGTTGAAAGCTTCTCTTTGATTTCCATGTCATGCTTATGGCATGATGTAAAATCAACTAATCCCCAATTATCTGACTGAGGCAGATCTTTTGGGAGTGCAAAATCAAATACTTCCCTGGCAAGTTTTGAACTACTCCTGTTGGAATTCATAATTACATTTACTAAATTAGAATCTGCCATCCCCTGAATAGTTCTAATATCAACTTCATGGGGAACCATTAATCTCCCTCTTCCATGTGACTCAATCGTGTCTGATAGTTCAGTAGTCTTTAACCTTTCAGCTTCAATTAATGAAGCACTTGCAGCCAATTTCTCCAACCTGCTACCAGGGGGTTCTTTTTCAAAAGAAGAAAGTGTTTTTTCAGTAACAATTTCATGTTCAACAAATATACTTGAAGGCCTGTGCTCATTGTCTTCAAGGGATAACTCTTCCATACAATTTTCTCGCTGATCCTTCAAATGCTTATGTTCATTTGATAAATCGTCTAATGGCATTCTACTCATCTTAGAAGCAAGAGAATCTGATGGTTTCATAGAATCTAGATAAGCATCAGTTTTAGTATCACCTATAATTGCCTTGAGCTCCTTTTCTAGTAAATCAATTTTATTCTCTATCTTCTCATATGCATTTGAAACCTGCTTCTTCAATTTCAATAGTTTGTTCACAGAAGATTGCCCCATTAAATTGGAATCACCACAAAAAGAATCCTCAGATTGAATCAAATCAGCAAGCAGGGAATCAAAAGAACTGATATAATTGACCTGCAAATTATCCAAATTTGCGAGGACCTCCTCGTAGGAAGAAGGAAGTGTGGATGCAAGCAAATCACAGTTTTGCGTCAGACTAGTATCATTATTCCCAACCCTGCTGCAAAACTTATCTTCAGCACCTGTTGTATCACCAAAATGAAACCATATAAATTTCTAAATGAAAACTGATTAAGTCAAGGCCTTAAGCATATGGGTATTCTGCTTTAAAATTAGAGAATCAAAATTCTTCACAAAGTTCAAGTGAATAAACAAGTGAACAGTAAGTTATTTCATCGAAGAATCAATAAGTAACCAACAAAGCACCTTAAAACTAGATATTCAGGTTGATGAGTTGATCATTCACTTCACAATAATAAACTAATAGAAATAAAGGGCTGTGGGTAATATATATCTAGCAGGTATAATAGTTTTGACTTTTTTCCCCAAGTTCAAATTTCATGATTGTTTCAAAAAAGTTCATAGAAAAATGAAAAGAATCAAGAACTAACACAATGTGTTATCCATGTATGACTGTGCCTATGAGTTACAGCTTCCTACAAAATATACTAAATCAATTACATTGACTAAGAAGCCAAAAGTGTTGACCTCGATAAATCTTACATAAAAGGCCTTTTTTTGTTAAGTGATTGGATCAGTTGCAGTGGAATATCGTAGATGTTGTATTATAAATGATGTATTATCATTAACTTAGGTTGATTAATTGGCACATATAGTTTGAGATAATCATGCCGATGGATCAACTTTTACAAAGATCTAGTTCATGCTAAATTAGCCCCCATGGGTTGGTACAGTTGGTACCTGCATGGGTGGTTGCTCCAATAGATCTTGGGATCAATTCCCAACGGATGCAAAATGCATGCAAAGGGCCGCTGCACTAGGACAAATATCCCCCATGATTTACCCCCTTCCAGAGAGTGTGGAGCCGCCATGGAGGGGCCAATAAGGTGCTCCAATAGATCATGCTAAATTAGAATAAATGAATTGAGTAATTTTAGGACTAGCTTAGTGACATGAAAATAAACACAAATCAAGTTCAAAGCCATAGTAATATAAGGTGAAGTTTATAGGTTTAAAATTTCGATCCTTAAACAGAATGATTTAGTTAAGTTAAAAATATGGAAACAATTAAGTTTTATTTTTTTTCTTTAGTTCCTTGTAAATTATATACATTTTTCCATAATTATTAATTTCCTAGTTTTCTATAAATTAGGGCATGCTTTGTTTTTGAATTTTGTAACATTGTAACTATTTCAAATTTGAAGACTTGAACTTTTTCGTTATTAGGGATGTAAATTTTTTTTAAAAAAAATAATGTATACTTTCATATAATTGTGTTTGAAATTTATTCATAAACATTTGATACAAAATTTGAACATTAAATATCATTTTGTTTCTTGTGTTTTGTTTGATAATTCAAAATTTGGATTTAAAATATTATATTTTACTTAATTCAAACTTGAAAATGCTTTTAAATCGAACTTTACCCAGTTTTTTCTTAAAAAATTGATCCATTCAATGCACACGTATTCTTAAAACAATTTGTAATTACATAATCTTCTGACATGAAGATGTAAAAAAAATGCAAAAGTTAGATAATTAAATTTTATACCATTTAATATTTATATTTTAAATTATTTTTTAAAATTTTCTTGTGTAGTAATTAAGCAAAGTTTAACTAATCATCAAAGTTTTGGGGGTCGAATAGTTTCAAGTTAGGGCTACATGAAGCTCATCAAGTAAACATGAGGATCAAGCGGGTCCAAATTGGACCCGAATTTATTTTTGTAAACACAAGATTATTTTGGTCCACATTGGACTCGTATTTAATTAAGTTAGTAGTATTTTTAAAGATTAAGATTTAAATACATAGGATAGTAACACTCTTTTCCTCTTCCACAATCACTACCCATCTGTTGTCACTTGCCCCAGCCTGCCTACCACCACTGCCATCATAGCATGTGCCCCTTCCACAACGCCACCAAGACTGTTAGTCTCTCCCACAGCACCTACTTGCCACCCACCCTAATTGGTCCACCATCGCCGCCTGCAACCTTGTAATCCTCTCTTTCTCCTCTCTCTATTCGCTTCTCTCTTAATGTCTATTGGCTCGTGTCGAATTTAGTGTCGTGCCGATTGAAAGGCATGACAGGCAAATTCGACTGTGCCAACCAGCACAACATGATGCTTTAATGCATGGTTTATGTATAATTACCAATGCCAAACTACCTAAATGAGCAAGGGATCAACTAAAATCGAAGTATACTAACAGAATACTGAAACATGATGTCCTAGGAACTAGACGTCAACTGAGGGTTGTCCATAAAAATATGACATATTTTCAAATGATCCAATCGATTTATCTATGATCAAAGATTAGGTCACTAATGAGCAACCAATCAGAATAGGATGAACTAGAAATATCTGAGAACTCAAATCAAGAAAAGATGAGGTGATAGTATGTCCAGGCTACCAAAAAAATAAGAAGCATCAACTCACCTTGTGATGAGCTGCATGTAGTTGACGGTGACAAGCATGCAAGCAATCCACCAACAGAAGGTTCTGTAGATCCTTCTGCCTTTTGCTTCTCATATTTGGCAAGCCCCTGCCCCCATCCAAGTCGTGGTTTCTTAAAAGCACTTTCAGTTGAAGCAAAAGAAGAGACTACGGGAGCCCAGGGAGGAGTTTCCTTCTCCAAAGGTAATCCAACCTTAGTTCCAGTATCCTCCATCTTAGATTTGTCCTTAGTTGAGGCAGGGCGGCTCCATTTCTTCCAGGGTATCAAACCCAATGATTGGTCCTGGTGACCAGATATTTGGCCAGTGCCCAAGCCATCAGCACCATCAATTTTATCATTCTCTTTGTTTAATGAGGTCTGAGATGCTGAAGAAACCAGAGCAGTGATTGGCCTGTTGATCACATTGGTTTCCTGATGGTATGGTTGTTTGGGGAAGTCGATTGGTTTGCTTTCTTGATGGTTTGGCTGTCTGGGGAAGTCGGTAGCATTGGTTTCCTGATGGTATGGATGCTTGGGGAAGTTGATTGCTTTGCTTTCCTGATGGTTTGGCTGTCTGGGGAAGTCGGTCGCATTGATTTCCTGATGATCTTGTTGTCTGGGGATGTCACCTACATCCAGGGAAGGGGATCGCCGAAGAGATCCTCGGAGCTCCCTACTATATGCGCTGCTGTTGCTGCGGTAGCCGTTAGAATATCTACTAGAAGGGGACCTAAAACCATCACCTTCCGTCAAAAATCTGTCAGAATGAGACGGTGTGAACCCACGCGGAGCCAAGTCCTCCGGATATACCTGGTAGTAACCTCCGCCCTGCCGATAATGACCTTTACATGGAAAAAAACTACATATTAGAACGGAAAAGAAATGGCACCAGAGAAAACAGAAAGAAAATCCGCAAGCTTTTATTTGGACATCGTAGATCTAGCAGGACACCAATCTGAGCTACTTTACCTGAAGGGTGTCGACGGGGGGATGCGCGGTAAAAGTCATAGGAACCTTGGTAGGACTCCCTCCACCTCGTGGAAGATGAGGAACCGCCTCCGCAGCCGCCAGGGGCATCCCCGCGCTCGTGCCTCCGGTGATCCTTAGACGCGTATTCCTTGCGCTCCCATGGCAATGGTTCGGGAGGCATCAATTTACCCTGCTCCAAAGAGCATCGAGCTCTAAAACCCAACGACTTTATAAATAAAGCAAGCCCGAGGAAGCCTCCTCCAACCAAAAGCCTCTGGCCGCCACCGGATACCCGCCGATCTTTGACGTCACTGCCAGAGGGCAGATCCAAAAACCGCAACCGAACACACACCAAGAAAACTTCTTTTTCTAGGGTTTTTCCTCCTCCCGCCGAGAAAAAACAAAAGGTAAGCACGGGCTATCTTTTTCCACACCTATTCCCTCCCCAACCAGAAAGAATAATAAGGACGAGTCTTTAGCGAGCGCCAAGGCAAGGAGCTGAAGAAGCTACTCACTGTTTCCGCCCTCCAATCGTCGTCGCCGTTGGCCTGAGTCCTGCTTAACAAGCTGGGCGCCGCGCCGCACTGTGTCTAGGAGAGGAGAAGAAAAGGAAAAGAAAGAGGTGCGAAAACTAGAACCCATAAAAGAGGAGCGCAAAAGCCTGGACTTCAACGTAATTTCGCCAGCGCCATTTAACCCAATTTTATTCCCCTTCACGTCCGCTAAAAATAATAAAATATAATAAATGATATGAGTAAGACTTTCACAACTTTTGATAAACGCCCTATATTTCTTTTTAATTCCATCCACTCCTTTTTGTATATAACTTTGCCCTTGATCAGGGGCACGTTGTTTAATTTAAGTAGATAGGGGAGTTTGGTGATATATTATAGTAATATTGTTCCTATACTACGCCATTGCTACATTTTATAAACCCCCTCGCACTATTTTATTTCCATCAACTGCGCTCTCCACAATGACCTTCCATTCACGGAACCGCGGATTATAATGATGAATATAAAAAAAAGGAGGATGCATGAGTTTAACAACTCGATGCACGTTGCCTTTCTATAATTGCCCATCAAGTTTTCTAAAAGATCAAACTCATCCCTGTGTGCCCTATAATGAGCAAAACTTAATATTTAGTATAATAAAAAATTATTTATATTTGTTTAATATTTATTAAATTAATTAAATACATAAGTTTAAATATTTACATTTGATTTATTAAAAAGAACTTATTTATATTTGTTATTGTTGTTTGAGAATAATTTCATAAATAATATCTATGAATGAGTTTATAAGTCACATTTTCGATCAAATTTTTATTAAATTTATAAATAAAAGGAAATAACTAACTTACTAAATTTAAGATATAAAAAATTAATTTTGAAACGAGTTTAAGTTAAAAAAGGAAATAAATTAAACTTAGATATAATAGTTTGAACAACTAAGTTAATTTTAGGCTTGAGTTAGTCAATTATGAAATTATGATTTCTTTTTGTAACGGTCCACTAAATTTTCCAAAAGTCTAAATACGACCGGTCCACCACGAGCCGAGGAGAGGCCTGTTAATAAAGCATGATGTCTTTCCATAACTAGCCATCAAGTTTCCCACGCGCCAGCGGAGGGGCAGGTCGGTGAATTAAAAAAAATAAAGGGTATCTTCTGAAAAAATCAATGCACTTCGGATGGAGCAAATCTCCTGTCGATTAAACAAACCTAGATGAGAGGATGAATTATTCATAATTATAATTAAATTATAATTATGATCTAATTATAATTAGTTACAATTATTTCTTAGATTTATTGTCACCCCTCTCAATGTTCAATGTTCAACAATCTGGACACTTACCCATTTCTAGCATCCTCCGGACGACCTCTAATAGTTTGTTCTAACCTAAATTATAATTTAATAAGGACGATGAATTCAAAAAATAATCATAATCAATTATGATAAAATCCTGACCACAATCCAACTGTAATTATAAATAATTCATCCACTAAATATTTTTTTTTACCAAAATATCTGATCTCCCTTCCGGATAAATAGCCCCTCACGTTTCCAAAATCCGAATCGGCAAAGCGTTACAGAAAAAGAAACTCGCGAGGGTTGAGAGATGCTTCGTTGGACCGTTAGACCGGCCGTCAGCGCGTGCGGCGAGACGTGAGAATGCTGCTGTACCAATTCCGAACACAAAGAAGTGGCGTGATTCACTCATCCAACACCCGTCAATCTCGTCAATTATCCTCAGACAAAATGACAGAAACTGAGACGATAGATGAGAGTATGTAGTTCAACCCTTCAATCTCAAGTAATAAATCATCATCCAACTATCATATGAGTCCATGAAAATAATTCTCAATTGTCCTCAGAATTATACTACGAACATCTAAATTAGCTTAGATATTTATAATTCAATATCTAACTATGATATATTTATAAAAAAAAAACTTCAAATAAAACATGCAATCAACGAATGCTAAGCTTCTAGACTATCCGTCACACACGCTTCTTGATTTATCTTGATGGCCGATAGAAAATTTTTATAAGACCAGACCGATCACCCTAGAACTAGCGGTAACTGGATTTATCATGAAAATAATTTTCAATACAAACAAAGTGGCAAAAGGCAAAACATTCACAACACAAACAAGTGGTGAAAGATGAAGGGCTTGTCCAGCATGGCAACGTCTTTGCCAACCTAACCTAAAAGCATCCACAGTTGTTAAACCTCTCCTTCGCTGCCACATTCGCGTCACATCAAAAGTAAAAAACCTCACACATCTTTCTACTATCAAAAAAACCTGTCAACAACTCTTTCATGAACCCCACATTTTTTAAACTTCCACACCATATATATCACTTTCCTAATTAAAAAAACATCTCTAATATTATATTTAAATTAAAAAAATTTATTTTAATTAAAAAAAAATTGAAGGAGCGGCTCCATACAGCCGCTCCTTGCCAAATGGGGAAGAAGCTCCTTCCGTACTACCACATCTGCCGTGGGAGCTCCGGATGCCCTAAGACCAATACAGAAGAGATAAAGTCTTTGCCTTGATAAATATAAAATATAAATGGGTCTCTTTCTAGAATGCAACGCTTTAGTGATTCCAATTCTGTTCTGATGCCACAAGGTAAGAATTAATTAGCTCGGGGGCATTGCTTCTGCTTTCTGAGATTCAACTATTTCTTCAATTCTTTGAAGTTATCAGACTTGTGGCTTTAGTAATAAAATTCAATACACTAAACTATAGATTACCACCTAGAAAAGAAATCATAGTAAAAGATATGGCAAGCATTTTCATGAAATTTTCCTTTTCCATCCTCCGACCATGGATTCAATGCCATTTTGTTTTCAAAGCTGAGGGTCTTCTCTTAATCCATCTAGGGTAACAAACCTAGAGCAGGATTTGGTCATTTACAAGTATCGCTGGCTTCTTCAAATTGTTTCAGTAAAGATTCATGTGGATCAAACATTCATTTACTTGCGAGCTTCACCAGCCGTGAGTAGTGAAACTCTCAGACTAAAACTATCCCCAATGAAATGTTGGCCAAAAAGATATTGGTAGCAAAGATTATTGTGGAATGAGTAAGGTAGGTAAAATGGAAAATGGAAAACGGAATAATAAAATGCGATACAAAACAATCAACAAAATGAAGCGTAAGGAATATAATGGGAACTGAAATGTAGTTGGAAGAAGTAAACCAAAGAAAAGAGAAAACAAAGGACTTCCAGGAACTGTTAGATGAAGAACAAAAACATCAGAAAGTAGCATGCAGAGTTCTTGAAAGCACAAAATAAGTTTTAAATTATCATAAGAAGAACAAGGACCCAAAAACGTTGATTTTGATTGAGACGAGATAAAATCCAAAAAATGGATAAACTAGTAGGCATAGTTCTTGAAAATACAAAATTTATTTTAAATTATCGTAAGAAGAACAAGGACACAAGAATCTTGATTTAATTGATATGAGATAAACATTCTAAAATTTAATTGATACTAGAGTCATGAACACATTTTTTTAAAGTTTATGTCATCTACAAAGCAAATAAACACAAAAGGCAGTTTCATCTGTTCTAAAAACAAGTTTGCTTATCCATTGACAGAATACAAACAAAAGAATGCCACAGCAGAAAATTGCCCTATGGAATCTATTTCAGGCCAAATTGTGACTTCTGATTCTGGTTATGGCTGTTAATCTATTTTAAGTTTAACATTCACTGAGGGGTATATAATCAGCTATGCATGCTATGTTGCAACATGTGGAGAAGAAATATCCAATTTAGGTTATTATTGAATTTACCATCTCTGTTTGCAGAGGAGACAAAAATAAAAATACTAATCCCACTGAAACACTTGATAAAAATAACAAGCATTTGCCGTTCATAGACTGAAATTCTCACATCTAATTCAAGACATCAAGAAGAGAAAGCATTAATTAAAAGAGACGGAGTGGCAAATCTCCAATTTAAATTATTCAATTCAAAAAGGCAACGATGGAATACTTAATGGCACTTGAGCTTGAGAGATAGGAGAGATGAAGAAAAATGAAGCAGTCTGAACAGACTGATGTGACAAATAAAAGCAATGAACACAAAAAGGTTGGTAACAATTATTGCATAAGCTGGGGATGCTTGCACATGAGGTGAAGAAGAAAAAATAATACAATTTGGTTCAGTTCAATTTTTGAGTTTGAACCAAACTGTGAGTTCTGTTGGTTTGATTGCTCCCATAAAAGGACTATGATAGATTGGGCTAGAACTTGATTATCATACCAAGTTGGGAAGGAAATATTTGATTTTCAATATTTTATCATTGCATTGATGGTTTAATCACAAAGTTATAAAGATTTACCAGAAGTTCAATCCAACCAAAACCATACGCAATGCTCTTTTGCATATATTCATTCGTTAATCACTGAAGGCAAAGGCAGCAACAAAGATAAGATTAGACAAGTATTGGCCATCTCAATTTTATTAAGATCTATCAAACTAGCAATAGAAGTTAAATAACTTTGACAACAAACAAGGTTAGAATTAAGGCTTAATGCTGATCATATTTAAATGTTTCTATCAGACATGTGACTAGAAGCAGGAATCTAAATATTAAATTCCTTTCAGAAACATTCAAGAGGAGATTAACTCTTACTACAAGCCAATGAACAATCCTACATTCCAACTATCAATCAAGGAAAGGAAAAGGAAACATATCTCACCTATATGTCGCCAAACTTATACTTCCTGGTATGCATTAAGACATGCAGCCTAAATGCTTCCTGATATGCATTATCTTACGACCTAAAACCATCAACTCAATGATAGAAGCATTTTGACTAGCAAAATAAACTTGAATATAGATTTAAGTAGCATTACGAGCTGGAACATAAATTGTCTGGTAAAGTCACAGACTCACATGCAAAAGATGCAATAATACTGCATCGCATGAAAATCATTAATCCCTTGCAAAAAGGAATGTTGTAATTGAATGATAAAATAGAAATTTAATCATGATTAATAAGCATCCATGTATGGAGTGTAACCAAACATGTTTGTTAAGATTAAAAATGGGAAGGCAATGCATTAAAAAACTATCACAATAATTGAAGTATAGAAGATCCAAGCCAATTGCATCCACATACATCTGGAAGTTGCAGAAAGGTTATACAAAGAAACATGTCAAAAATTTTGCCCAAGAATTCTAACATTGGAAGTATATTTTTCTTGACATTATTTTGCAATTTTATGTGCAAAAGTTTCTGAAACTGAATGATGCAAATTTTGTGATAGCATTTACATACTTAACAATCATCTCTGATCCTTAATCTTTCACATTTATCAAATAAGTGCAAAAAGATAATCTACATATACTGCATCATCTGAACTATGTATAGTTTAAGCCACACCAGATTTTATCATAATCCCAATTTTTTCTTTTGCGATGCCTCCATGTGCAGACTCAAAACTTGTGTGGATGAACATTATTGATAAGAACCTCGATCTTTACGCCCAGCCTATGAACATAAATATATAACCATGCCATCCTATAAGTTAGTAGATAGAAAGAGCTTGGGGAGTTTGACTAAACACCATTAGAAACCTACTAACATAATGATAATAATATCCACACCAATTTTATGGAGCCCCTTCAATTGTTTTATCCCCACCATCACCTTGCTAGGCTACCATATTTACAAATAAGTACCAATCCTTATGTGAAATCACCTCATGCATCACACGAGCTTATTAGTGGTGAGATATTTGGCAATATGTAGAACGGTAAGCGCATATATATAAACTCAGTAGATCTTAAAAACTTAACAAGAGTGTTTTCTTGAAAATGATATTTAAAAATATTTCTCTATTTAGTCTCTTTTGTGTGGCAGCATTAAGGAGATTTTTAATATAATTTTTTAATAGTAATAGATTATAATAATTTTATTTATCTATCTTTTCATAGTTTATTAGGTACAAAAAAATCTAATAGTATAACTAATCATACTCATCTTTGACCTTGCCACAATGACATTTACCTATACAAAAATTATTGATTTCGGACACCAATCAGAACGATATCTTTTGTTGTGCTAACCAAGACCATGGTTCAGATGTCTTGATCAATTATGGAATATGAAAATTGTTTGATCTATATGAAACTATCATTATCATTAATAGAATAAAAAAAATGAATGATTCAAAAAAAGAGAAACTTCTAGAGCCTTGTGTGATTATTATGTTCCTTAGACTAAAAGATCGATTTTATGAGATGTGTTAATGATTTGTCATACTTAGTGATTATAGTGTTCTGCAGTTAGAAATAACTCGTGCAAAAAAATAATTGATGTCGCTATAAAAGATAAATTGAAAAAAAAGTATTGTTCATATAGAGTAATTATGTAAAGCCACATGCCGATGTTAAATAAAATAAAATAGATAAAGATAATATTCACATGTTTCAAAACAATAGGTAGATTTTGAACTTATATAAGTTGAATTTATAAGGGCTAAAGATTTGAGGGATGGAGGAAGAGACCAAAGAAAATTCTATACAACATAATGAAAGTGATTTAAAATATCTAAATAAACTACAAATGGCAAACTTTATAAAATTTAATGAAAGGATAAAATACATGTAGCCAACCTAAAATAAAATAGGTGGGACTAACAAGGCTTGATGATGATGAAATGTTATGATACAAGGACACGCTTCTTCCCCTACTCACCCTTATTTCCTTTTTATTTGGAAAATCTAAACAAAAAGAAAAAGATGATTACCAAAAGAAAAGTTTCACGGAATTGAAGAGGAAACCAGGCTCAATTTAAACTGTTGTTACTTCAATAAAAGACAATATTTTTATTTAAAAACAATGAAAATATCCAATTTGGCCCCGCTAATAACAAATATCCAATCCAAGCCCATCTCATCCATTTTACCAAAATACACTTTTTAGTCATCAATGTATTTCACTGAACACATTAACCAACAATTTTGTATCAAAATTATGCTAGTACTTACCTAATACTCGAACACAATGACAAAATGTCAAAAATATGATATTGGCAAATTTTACAACATTTTGTATCAAAATTATGCCAAAATCAACCTAGATGATATCAAAATGAATGGGTGAATTTCGGCATAATCTTGCTACAAAACTCTTTCATTAATATGTTTGGTGAAATAACTTAATGACCAAAAAATAGATATTTTGGTACAATGCATGCAAGGGGTCTAGATTGGCCATTTTTTAATAGAAGGCTCAAACACAAAATTCTTCTTTAGCAAGGGTTAGATTTGGGTATTGTAAAAAAAAAATATCAGATATCATAAATGGTAAATTGTAACTTCCAAGATTACATACGAATATCATTGAGGTCTCCCCCCTTTTTAAATTACAATTAATGACTTGCCTTATGTGATAAACCCAATTTTTTGGTTCATGCTCGCGTTCCGCGTGACTGTATCGAATAGCCACGTTTAAAAAAGTTAGTTCTCATTTCGTCTTCTTTTGACCTCTCTCTAAAGAACGTTTTAAAAGCTCAAGAAATCCTTTTCTGGTACCATAGATAAAGGGTGTTTGTCAAGCTTGAGTGAGGGTGCAATCCTCTTGGTCTTTCTTGAATCAATAGAGTCATCTTTCTTACTCATCCTCAACAAATCCATTTGATCGCCCCCTCAAGTTCACCAAGTAAGTTTGTAGATCCAGAAAGTATACATCATAGTCATCTTCTTTTGTTCAAGTTCATTTCTGAATATGCATATAGTTTTGTGAGCTTTTTCGTTCCAAGACAACCACATTCAAAAGAAATTAGGGTTTTTTACTATTTATAAAAGACCTGTTATCATTTGATCGATCTATGAAAAATTTGTATTCTAAATGCCATAAATTCAAACTTACATTTACCTTTCAATTTTTTAGTTGAATACACTAACAAAATTATATCCAGATCGGAATGAGATGAGTTGGTTGTTTTTTCAAAGAAGAAATTACTTTGCCACATAGTATTTTATTCCCTCTTTCTTATAACTATGAGAAAGGAAATTAATTGGGATCATCATACTTCTTTTCCCCTTTACTGCATATCTTGCATGTCTATGATTAAACACTCTACTCATCGAACTAGATTTACAAAACATCTTTAAGTATATGATCAACATCTGGCTAGTAAGCTTAACAGTGTTTGTTAGGGAAAAAATTGTCTACAAGATATGCAGAATTTCTTTATTGGTGAATTTGCAACAGTTTTATGATTCCTTGTATGTGTTATTAATTTAAGTATTTGAAGCTTGTGTTTTAGCATGGATACATCAGATTTACCAAGGACAATTTTGATTAGGAGACAATTTTAAATAGTGACCATCAAATCTAATCCTTGTTCATTTTGCATGAAAATAAGCATCTACCTAAATATCATCCGTGTACAACTGTTAGATTTAAAATGAGACTTCACAGCTTAGAGATAAAAGATCTATTTCAGTCTCCACATTCTTCACTAGTATGAGAACAAAATTCTCTTACCCAAGCTCCTACTAAAGAATTGAAGATTTATGCCATTGTTATGTTGAATTTCATTTACAAGACTCAAGACTCTGTCACTACTAATATTCAGATCTGTGTCACTAGCAATATTCTGGTCTCTTTGCCATTACGAAAACAAAATTCTTCCAACACAATTTATATCATAAAAGTAAATATATAAACTAAATGAATAAGATGAAAGAGGCATCGCATGAGAAAAAATATACATGTCCAAAGTTAGAAATTGTAATCTATCTAAAACTGGAAGATGATTTAACCAAGTGCATCCCATACTTAAATTACAAGCATTTTTAACCCACTTTCCTATACTAGATTTCTACATCAAATATATATATTTGATATGGTAGATAGCATTTATAGTATCATAGAGAACATCAAACATGAGCAATCAAAAATGATAATTTATCCAACACAAAGATATGATTACATATGTTACTTTTCTTAAGACAATATTTGTTTGTTTCCTTTAGTTCTATGTTTTCATGACAAGTCATGATTAGCGTTTGAAATAAATTTATTTAATAGCAATATCTTGTTTGTCTCACTATAACTCAGTTTTCTTTGAGCAATTATACAGTGTTCATAATTAACTTTGTTTTTTAAATTGAAGTGTCATTCAATGGAACCAAAACATGCCAAAGTAAGTTATCCATCTTAAACTTAGTCAATTTCATATCACTGCACGTAACTGTAATGCATGAATCAAAGAAACAAACAATAAATATGAGGCATGTGTTTAATATATATAAATATTATATAAGTGGTCCAAAAATCGACAAAGAAATCACTCTTTTAAATTAAAGCATCAGTTTTTATGTTCTGCGTATAAAAGACAAAAAGCCATCTTTGGAACAAAGACATACTCAATTATAGGCCTCATTCTTGGATCCAAAACTAACTCTACTCTTCATTTTCTTTGGAGAAGAAATTTTTGCATTGGATTGTTCTATTCCATTTTTTGGCTTTTAACTTTTTTACGCTCCATGTTTCTTGTTTCTTTAACTTTAATGCTAATGTTTCACACATCAGTTCTCATAAGAACATCGGATCATTTAGATTGTAGACTTATCTACATTCAAGGAGGATGTCAAGAAAGGCTTCCACTGCAGGCAGCTCAACTGAAGGCGGCCAACAACCAAACCTTAACCCTTCTGAAAAGAAGAAAAGAAAGACCAGACCAGCAGGACATCCAGGTAGGTACAGTAGTGTTTCATATTTTCTTGTCCAATTTTGTCATCTTATTTTGGGCCATTATCAATTGATAAAAAAATGCCATATATTGATCAAATGTTGCCACTGTCATTGACATATATGTCTCTGCTAACTCATATATAAGATGTTGACTCACTAACTCATAATTAGCTTAGCCATAAAGAGAATACAAATGAAAATTTCTGATTTGTCTAAGTTAAATCAATTATTTAGAAGATTTAGTCAAATCATTCATGCAAAAAGAAAAAAATTTAGCTCATCAAGACTTAAATCAACATCTTTTTAGCATATTAACTGGGTACAAGAGTTTTATATATAGGTGCCAATTATGCACCCTAACAGCAGTCCATGGTTATCTATACAAAAACAAATTATGAGTTCAATTATCTGAATTTGTTTATCATTTTTATATCTATTGAAGCCTCACCTAATTGCTCCTAAATAACAGTATCACCATCTACTTAATTTTTTTTTCTCTCCAAGTTCATACTAGATGCATTAAAAAGCACAAACTACATAGGAACATAAATTATGTTATGTAAATAAAACTTAGAAAAGGTATGCTCCGTTGTATGTGTTCTTATTCAGTGCTTATGTGATCTTAAAATACCGCTCACAGTTAGAATGGACAACAAAACTAAAGATTAGATTGCATTACCAGATCCTCTTGCAGAGGTGGTGGCCCTGCAGCCTGATGATCTACTGGCCGTCGGCCAGTTTGTCTGCTACGTGTGTGGTAAGGGCTTCCAGCGTGATCAGAATCTGTTGCTCCACATGCGAACCCACAACATGAACTGGGAACTCAGGAAGTCCAACGGCATGCCAGCACGCCGCAAGGCCTACGTCTGCCCCATCCCCACCTGTGTCTACCACGATCGCTCCCGCGCTCTCAGCGACATCACCGGCATCAAGAAACACTTCAACCGCAAGCACGGTCCCAAGAACCTGCATTGCCCCCACTGCACCAAGCACTACGCAGTCGAAGCAGATCTCAAGGCCCACATCAAGACCCACTCCCTTCCCCGCCACCAGTGCGACTGTGGCCGGGCATTTGCTGCCAAGAACAGCTACCAGGTTCACCGGGCGTTCTGTGGCAGACTCTCGAAGGAGGGTATGAAGCTACCAGCCTCAGACACAGTCGGAGAGTCAAGCTCCTCCGCAGCCAAAGGTGTTGCCTTTGACAACAGGTTTATGCTGCCTGACATGAACGAGCACGCAGCGACCTACGCAGAAGTTCCACAGAGTGGAACAAATATGGTGGAGCAGCAACCGAGTGAAAGTCTCCCGGTCATGGCCAATTACAACCGGGATGATCCGGCAACCCACGAATGCATGAACCGCATCACGACCTCACTGCCTGATGACCCTAACTTTATAACGAAAATTCCTATGTGTCTAACTGATCTGCTGACGGCTCGGTATGAAATCTTGGACGAGTTCTGTGGCAGCCGCGTGGTTAGTGGTTCGGTGACGTCGCCACAGACTGGGATCAGTCAGTCAATGCTACTGCCACCGGCTTCGTCGCTTGACGGATTGATGGGAGAGAGGAGATTGAATGGGAAGTCTTCCGCTGTTGATTTGTTTGAAGGGTCATCATCTTCCTTCATGGCTCCAATAGAGGAATCACCAGGATTTGGGATGAAAAATCTGAACATGTGTGTCAATGAAACAGGGGATGAGACCTCTCTGCAGGCAAATTCCACACTCGGTAATAACTTTTTGGGAATCCCATCGGTGATGTACGGCCAAAATCCTTCACTCTCAGCATCCTTACTGGGGACAGGGAAGGGGAGCTACTATACAGAGCCATACAAAGCTCCAGCACTCCCAGAGTCCTCAACGGCGATAGCACTTTCACAGAATGCAGCGTTTATGGGCGCGACACTGAGCACTCCTTCTTCCACATATTTCTCTGGCCCGGTAATGAAGACGCCAGCAAATTTCTTCCAGTTTCCGCCGCAAGAGCACAGTTCGCCACAAGCCACCGCGCCGAGCCTCCTCACTTTAATGACGAATCAAAAACCGGAGCCTGTAAAGCCAAATCCTCTCGGCTATCCGCTGCAACAATTGGGCTACCGAAGAAGAAGCGCCTTCTCGATCTACCACCAGGCAAGCGGCAACATTTCCTCAAACAACTCATCGGCGCCTTCCTTCTTCCTAAACAACGCGGAGAACTACCCAATGCGGAAGGGGAAGGCGCCCGCCGGTCCCGTGGATTACTTCTCCAGTTCGGCGATGGCGCAGGAAATTCCTCTTCCGGGCAATCCGAGACAACCTCTCATGGATTCGTACGTCATGTCAAACCATATCGGGCCAAGCAATAGAGGGATGGTTGAAGAAAATGGATGGAAGATCCTGAGCCAAACTGAATCAATGTCTATGCATCCAGATCTGGCGCCGCCGGCGATGGTGAGGCCGAGCAGGGAGGAAGCGATAGGCGATGGGGTGACCATGGATCTGCTGGGGATATGTATCAAAGGCGAAGGGGTCGGCCAACTCCGCCAGGAGGATGCGAATCCCATGCTTGCGGAGAACAACGGCGACGGCGAGGACCAGATGGGGATCTTCTTCGGCGGGATCGAAGGCTACCGAAGCTTCTGGTGATAACACACAAAATGGAGAGAAAATGAACTTTGGACCCTTAAATTTTATTAAACATTTAATTTCACCTCTCAAAATTTAGAAAACATCATTTTCTCCCTTGCATTTTCTTATCATTTCATTTCACTAAACTCCAGGGTCAAAAGTGATGTTTTTCTGAGGTGAAATTTTAAACACAACTCAATTAGCCTCATTAAATAATCATGTGATGACCCGTTCAATCTTATAAAATTTTTTTATTAGTGCTAAGATCAAATCAAGAAGTGTTCATGATGAATAACCTAGAAGATACTAAGTTATGCACCTTATTTCAAAAAAAAAATTCTATAAATAAGTTATAGTTGAAGATCAAACTACGAGTATCTGAATAATAATTTGATATCTTACCATTACATTATAGCCATGAGGACAAAGTTGACAATCTAAATAAATTGTTAACAAAGTTTATTTAACATCGAGGAAGTTGATAATATAAAGAGATTATTAAGGAAGTTTATTTAACATTAGGGATATTAAAATATTTGTGTTTTGCTAGTTAATTTTATCATGAATTTTGGTTGGACAAAATAATTAATTTCATGTGTGCTGTTATTTTATTATTACTTTTGTTATCAAGTTTATTTCTTTTAACTATTTGGGATTAACAACATTAAAAGCTTCATATTTTACATTCAATTTTCAAACTATTGTACAAATGGAAAAGGCTTCAACCAAAAAAACCATCATTTCTTGAGCGTTTTGGGAATGTGACAAAAGAATTGCTTCGTTTTTTTAATCTAAACAACTCTTAGATTGTGATTACTTGGATAGAAGATATATATATACACACAAAGGGGAGGAAGTTTATTGTAGAGTAAAGTAAATTGAAAATATATATGCTGCAAAGGGATAGAAAATAGAGAGGAAGATATGCTTAATAACTTGTTTAGTTGAGCAAATATAAAATAAAGTATGAAAATTGCATATTATCAAAAGTACATTATTGCCCTCTCTTTCGATCCTTCTTATCCAATATCTTTGCGATCGAGGAACTAAAACCTATGAGTTGTTAATAGTGTTCAACTTGCTATAACGACATAAGCAACATGTAGATCACAGAAGAACTACAAACTGAGAACCACGAGGATCCCTGGTAGCACGATGCAGGGCAACCATAGAGTGAGCCCGATAAGCGAAAGAAGAATTGTGGGAGTACACAGGTACATTCATAAGTGAAGGAGAAGAAAGTTGTATCATGTGTTTAAACTAATGTACCTATATCTGTTGTGCTCAAAGGATGTATATATATTTTTATAATGACATGATATTATCTACTTTAGATCTAGGTCCTCATGACTTTGCTCTTGAGCTCTTCCCAAAAGGCTTTATGCTAATGAAGATATCCTACATGCTTTTAACTCCATGATCTTTTCCAAATCTTTCCAATATGGGACTTTAATTGAACCCCAACAATCCTCCCCTCAAACAAATGACTACAATTACTCTCATAGTCTGAGCCTCCCCGCAAGCATCTAGTTATCCTGACCTGCTCTGGGGCTTCCCATGAGCATCCGCATCCTGGTTACTCTTGACCTACTTCAGGCCTCCCTGCTAGACCTGACCACGGTGGAAACCGACAGTTCGGAACCGCCGATTCGACGGTTCCAGGCAGGTGGACCCTTAATCTTAACCACCCAAGATGGTTACGGTTCACGGTTCAGAACTGCTGGTTTATGGTTCGGTTCACGGTTCGCCACGGTTCAAGATTATTATGTTAACAAATTTAAAAATTAAACATTAAAAATTAGAAATTAAAATTTATTGAAAAAAATAGCTTGTACTTATTTAAGTTGTCTACGTATCCCCTTAGAGGAATTAAAGTCCACGTAGTTCTTTTATATTTTTATCCTTTCACATTTTCACTCACTTCCATTTCCTGTTTCTGTCGTATTGTTCCTTCAGTATTAAAATCTTCAACTTCGTCATCTGAAAGTTGCATTATTTGGATTCTTTTCTCTGTTATGGTCCAATCGTCTAGTAATACTTGGGTTTCCAATGAGTCGGGAGACAAAGTTGATCATCGTTCATCTAATATGTTGCCACCGGTACTGAACGTTTGCTCCACAACAATAGTTGACATTGGACAAGCTAAAATTTCTTTGGCGATCACGGAGAGGACGGAAAAACTTTGAGCCTTCTGTGACCACCACTTTAAGATATCGAAATTTTCGCTATCTGCTTCATTAAAATCAAAAGAAG
>JBBMJZ010000060.1:15262256-15274602 GCA_037833815.1 Zingiber zerumbet
TCCGGGGAGCCATCCACCAATGGATCGGGATCGTCCACCTTACGCACAGCCATGGAGTAGGAGTTTTATCTCCGAACCACGTTAAACAACGTGTCATTGGATTTATTTCTTATTTATTGTTTTCTAGGGTTAACTTTCTTTTTGTTTGTTAGTATTTTTGTTTCCACTGCAACTAACAATTGTAGTAAGCTATTCACCCGCCTCTCTAGCGGTGTCAAGGTCCCAACAAAAATATCCTGGTCACCCTTGATGCCACTCATCCATTTCACACGTGATGGTGAGATCGAGTGGGTAGGGCTATGACAACTGTTCACTCTGTCATCACTGCTCCTGAGTGACCGAGTGGACAGGATGCTGTCGGAGGTATCCCTGTCCTGCTACCACGTTGCGTCACCACTACCCATGTGCGGGCCAGCCGAGACCTTGACAGAGCAACTTATTGCAACACACCTTGCCTGATATACCACTAATCCATGAGTGGTTGTATGTGCAGATCCATGTAACTGGCGATGTGCTTAACAATAATGGAGCTGACAATCGCTCAACATGCAATAGTGCAAGATGATGCATGTCACTAAGCATGTAAATCTTGACTATATCCACCTCCATAAAATATGTACCAAAAGTTAAATGGATCAAATAAAATGATCTAGGTACACATGTCATGTATGACAAATAACTAGTCCTGTATACAATAAAGCATGGTTTGTCACTACCTCTATGAACATAAATACACCGGACAATAATCAAGAGGGTATAAAACATAAATGCAGAATAGATAAAAGCATGCAACAAGTATCATGTAGTGACATACCAAAACAAAAATAAACATAATCATTACTAGTGGCTATATAATCTACTACGCATATCAAAATGATGTTATCAAAAGAGATAAGTCAAGGTACCCGTCTAAAAAAAATGGAGATCCTATCTGAAAGATCCCACGTCGAGACGCTCGTCTTGAATCAAAGTCCTGCATCAAAATATTTTTACTTAGCTAATTCTATATGAATTAAATAGCTAAATAAATCCCCAACACTAGTTAGGGAAAACCTAATCGTTCTACCATTCAGATTTAATCTAACTATCCTTAAATCAATTTGCATCGTTAAGTCAAAACAATGAATTAACCTCCAACAACTCATATCAAGCTAGACTTAAATCAATTCTAGTAATAATTCATTCTCAACTTACCACAAATAAACAACTAACTACAATATTCAAATCAAACCTTAATCTGCAGCTAAACACAGTTAATCCACTAAAATCCCAATTCATACTTAATTCAATGATTTCACCTAAATTAACACTTCTTGTTAACATTATTAGCAAATCCCAGATTCACAGAACACATCAACACATTGCTTGAAACTATTACACTGATTAGATCAAAAAGGAGATTAAGAATTCAACACACCAATTCCACAACCTAATTCCAAAAACAATTTGTGAACCTTACCTCTTCCTCCCTAATTGTCTGTGATGACTAAGGATCCGGCGATGCAGACTTTCGGCTAACAGGGATGTGGTGGCTGGAAATCAATTGTTGCTTGAACCTTATGGCTTCTGCGGTAGCAAATCAAATGATTGCCAACGTCAGATCAGCAAGCACCTAGAACCAGGGCACGATGGCAAATCGGAAGAGGAAGATGGTCGAGGCTAGCTTACCCTCAGATCCCTGAACACCTTCTCACACAGGCGATCGGGTGGCACCGGCTCGATCCAGTGGCGCTGAACAAAACTAGGGCACCTTCCAAGATCTGGTGGACGACAGTGGAAGAAGGCGAGATGCCACCACTTGCAGAAGCCAGAGGAAAGGAAGAGGTCCGATCTGCGTCGGCGCCACCGAGAAGAGAAGATGAGTCGCCGATCGCAAGGAGGAGAAGAAGCTTGGCGCAGAGGAGGGGAGAAGGCGTCAGGAGGAAAGGGGTTCGGCTTGAGGCTTTGTACTCGTGGAGAAGGGGAAACGATGCGAGGGAGGGCGGCCTCGGGTTGGGAGACGAAGGGAAAGGCTCGACGCGAGGAGGGCTAGGGCACATAGGTGAGAAACGAAGGAAAAGAGAAAAATAAAAATAAAAAAAAGTAATAAATAAAAAAAATCAAACATTTCCTTGTTCAAATAGGGTAGCTTAAACAGACTTTCCCCTAGTCCAATAATTGATCCCCTTAACCTACGCCATATGAGCTCCGAAAAATTCTCAGAAAATTTCTAAAAATTTATAAAAATTTCGTTAAAGCTGTTCATCAAATAACCTTATTATTTACTTAATATTTGGGATACCGTATTTTACAATGCTTCCTTATTCTGTGAATTCAAATTATTCGTACATGTGTCTAAGAGTCTTGTACTCTTAACATGTGATGCTTTGATCAAAGATTTGAGTAATAATTCTAACAAGTGGCCATAGGGTATACGTCTACTCGCAAGGAGCGGTGAATCTTATATGGACTATCCAAACACCTTCGGCTACTTCAACTTATACCTAATCATCTCATGTTCATACCTCGATGAGATGCTTATTTAAGATGTCAAAGTATAAGTCTTTATGACCAAGATGACTTGTATACCTTAAGTCAAAGGAAACTTGCACTCGATCTGCAGTAAGAGCTTCACAGATATATCTATATATGTAGATAACCATATGAAGTTTTACAACGAGTCACTCCAATGAACTAGTTACCATAACTAGCATCTACGTTTAACTCTTGACATCCCAGTATCTCCAGCCAGTGAGAAGACAACTGCTTGGCGAACCAAGGAGTATAACTCGTGCTAGTCTTACAGAATTGATGATGTACAAATGCATCAATTCGATGACTAGGAAAATTCTAATACGGTTATAATTGCATATGTAGAGATAATCACAAGTTGTGATCCAATCATAAATTCTCTCATGCTATGAATTGTTTGCGGACATTCAGTAAATAAGTTTAAGAGCATAAAATATATAATATGCATTCAAATAGTAAATTTATATTTATCAAATAAATAGAAAAAAATTAATGTATATAGATATCTACAGAATTCTGAATCATTTTAAATTAAAATTAATGTACTCTTGAAGTTTTTTAATGTATTTATACTCTTGGATATGAATTTGATAATGTAAAATGAGAACACCATATACAACATATGCCAATGATACTCATAACAAACACCATATATGGGTTTTTAGAACTTCCCTGATCTGAAAAATATCAAACTTTTAAATTTTTGAATGACATAGATTCATCAGTTAGTTTCATTCAAAATTAACCAATGGATCTACAGAATTCTGAATCACTTCAAATAAAAACAGATGTATTCATGGAAGTCTCCTTAATGTATGCATGCCCTCAGATTTAAATTTGATACAACAGTGAATTTTTAAACTTGTAAATACTCGATAAAATTTATCACAAACTCATTATGATATCTAGGATAATAATGCTCACTAACCAACACTACTAATAAGTTTTCTTATGACTTCTTTATTTGACAAATATCAAACTTTTAAACGATTTTGGATGAAACTAATTGATGAACTTAAAGAATTATAAATCCCTTCAAAGAAAAAAAAAACTAATGTACTCATGGAAGCATCATCAATATATCTATGCCTTCAAATCTAAACTTGATAGTATAAATTGAAAGCAGTGAAATTTTAAATTTGTAAAGTAAAAATTTAGAGATGCGCTTATAATTTAATTCACTGTTCTCAATTTAAGTTGTATCCGAGAGTATAAATATATTAAGAAAGTTTGTATGTTAATTTTAATTTGAAGTGATGCATAGTTTTTTAAGATTCATTAGTAAAATCTTCCAAAATTTATTGAGAAAAATAATATTTCAGAAATATAATACGTAGTTTAAGTATTATGAAAATTAGGTAAATGATTTGAGTAATATAGAAATTGGTTTACACGGTTAAGTAAAATCGCTTTCCGCTAATCGATCAAATTTTAAGGTGAGTCACAAAAAATATTCGATCTTTCGCTTTTAATTTTCCCTAACAGCATAGCATGCTTTGTGCATGCCCTTGCTGGCCGGCGTTTGTTGGATGTGCTTTCCAGATAATTAATTAAAGGTAGCGATGCCATCTTCCTGTCAAATGACGTTGAGACAAGTGGTCGGATACCACATTCCTTCGTATGATCCACATGCGTGCACCTCTCCGCTCCACTCCACTCCACTCCACTCCACGTCCTAATAATTTGATTCTTCATAAGCATTTTCCATGCTTTTCTTGAGGATCTGTACAATTTTCAACGGATTTCGAAGTCGGACAAAATTTAGGTGCCGCCTTTTTTCGTGGATCCCTTTGTTAAAGATAACTCTGCCTCATTTCACGTACGTGTCGTGTAAATGGATGTGACAATCTGTGTCCTGGGATCTCTTTATCTTCCTCTTGCTGTTCCTTTCTTCTAGGCTTGCCGTCTTAATTAGTGACTCGATGTGTGCCTGAATAATTCCCTCAACCCATCTAATCTGGCCTATGCTCACGCTTCTTATTCACTAAACCCACTCGATCGACCCAACCATGACAGCTCACTCTTCTTTAAAACATTCATTACATTTGCAAGGTCGACTTTACATCGACGCCTCTCCCAACCACAGGCCACAAACCACAGGTGTCAGTCATTCTCCAAGTAAGCAGAGGAGTCCTGAGAGGGACACAGCAAGGAATTGCTGATCACTCAGATAGCGAGAGAGAGACTAAAGAGACTCCCGAGTATAATTAGTGGGGCCACATGGATAAAAATTGATGATTTTATTGAGATAGTGGTTTCAAGTTATGAAAAAATTGAGTTAACCCCTGACTCTATGGCATCCCGACTTTTTTTAGCGCATCCTAAATTCTTTGGAGCACCCGACTATTTAGGTGTACCTTGGCTTCTTAGGCATCCTCGATTCTTCGACATCCTGACTCTTAGCATCTCATCTCCTTGGCGACTTAATTCAGAATTATAATAATATAAATCTTGGATTGCTTCATAAAAAAGACAATCACTACTTAAATTTTAAATTATTTCTATCCGGAGTATATATATATATATATACACACACATTGTCTAGACTCGTGAAATTATGTCATCATCCTCGTTGTCATTTAGCGATTGACGATTAAATTGGCAACAAAGCTAACTCACGAATGATTTATCCGTCGACATTCACGGTTAAGATCAAGATAATGCAAATGTATGGCTTTGATCCTCTTATAAATCTGCCCAACTCACGCCTTCCTCTATTCCTCCTTTTCATCTTCAATCTTGCTTCTGCTGCTTCTTGCAACGAAACTAAATGAATCGACCACCTCTGCAGGAGTCCATGGACTACTCTCCTTCTACGGAGAGAGTACCATGTCATCAGCAGAAGCTCTGTCCCAGGGGCCATTGGAGGCCAGATGAGGATGCCGAGCTCCGGGAGTACGTCGCAAGGCACGGCCCCCATAATTGGAACCTGATCGCTGAGAAACTACAGGGCAGATCAGGTACTCGAAAAGCAAAAAGGAAGAGAGGGGTTAAAAATAAATAAAAATTACAAAAAAAAAACTAAGTTTTTTATTCTGCTTTTTGCCATGTAGGGAAGAGCTGCAGACTGAGATGGTTCAACCAGTTGGATCCGAGGATCAACAGGAAAGCCTTCTGCGAGGAAGAAGAGGAACTGCTTTTGGCTGCTCAAAGGGAGTTCGGCAACAAGTGGTCATTCATTGCCAAGCTCTTTCCTGGAAAAACTGACAATGCAGTGAAGAACCAGTGGCATGTGATCACGGCAAGGAAGAAGAGAGAACTACGAAACTCCACTTCTCAGAGGAGGAAGAGAAGGAGGAGGACGACGATAGACAACACGAATGCATTCAGTGGTACCGATTCGAGCATCAGCAACCGCAGTACCTGCAGAAAATCTCCTGCTTCTACTTGCACGGATGATCAATCTCTCAACTGTTTGCCTTACGGTGGCAAAAACCATCACGGGAGCGAAGGCATGAGGGTGCCCTTCTTTGATTTCTTAGGAGTTGGAGAAATATACAAGTTTCGGAAATAATTTCGTTCAATTAGACAGCAACAGCATTGATTGGTTGCTGAAGGAACTTTGATCCTTAATTTTCTCCTATCTGTCTTGTACTTCTCGAGGATGCTAATTAATAAACTAATTAAACACTATTTCAATACTACTGGAACCCTGAAGGATGCTTCTTTGACTCATTAAGTGCTGTTGTAGTGGGGGAACTGACAGCATTTCTCACTGAAACTAAATCTTGATTCTTGACCCAACTGAATCAGCATTAGTGAATGTTCACCATATTCAAAATCAATGATTGATCTTGATTTTATACTTGTATTGAGTTCTCCCTTTCTCTCCTTTTATTCCACTGGGATAAACATGAACTTTTATGCTCTGTTTGTGGATTACAAGTCATTGCGACAAACTAACAACACACATCTGCCTTTTCGCCCTCCTAGCACTTCTTGTTGGTGTCTTAAGGATCAAAGAAAGTAAATGATTTGTGCACACATTTTGGCATTGCCGTCAATCAGTTGTCTAAATGCAGAATTTGGCTTACTTTCACCAACTTTGCTGAAGAGTGTGCATCCTAAAAATGTAGGATGGCAATTCATTTGCCAGTTTGATTGACACATCTGTAAGACTAGATTTTGGTTTGGTGGATCAGATTCAGAACTCTGTTAGGGCTTCCTCAACCAATCTCGATCACTGTATTTAAAAAATAAAAACAGTAAAAAATCTCCATCGGATAAAAAGGGAAATTAGATTTGAACATTTCAATCTACTCTAAAATTTCTAGTGTTGCATTTGCTCTTTAATATCTAAAAAATGCCTTGTTTTTTTTAAAAAAAATTATCTTAAAATTTAATTTCCCTCGTTATATTTTTTAAGTTTTTTAGTTGTCCATTTCTGTTTCTATTTGATTTATTTTAGGCATTTTCTTTTTAGCCTAATAATACTTTTTTATTGTTGATCCCGTCTGAAATCTGAGTCAGATAGAGGTCTGCTATATTGTTTTTGGCATTGATGGAAGGTCGTTGAGACTCTTTGCTGGCCCTATACGTCGCGGAAGGGTTCACACGGGCGGATGACGGAGGGTTATGACTGGGACCACGAAGCGAGGACTCACACTCAGACGAGCACACGAAACGTCAGAGACCAAGAACCAGGGAAAAAGTCCCCGGAGCATGCCCTCCGATGCTCAAGTCAAGTACTTTTTCCCCAGAAACACAGTAAAACGAAAAGACGAAAGTAGAAGACGGATGCGAAAAGGCGAGTGAGCGTACCTGCGTAAGGGAGAGACCCTCTCTTTTTATATGACAGGGCGTACTTCTGGAATCTGGCAAGTGTCAAGGAATGTCGGGTGTCAAGCTTTGTTTGGTGGTGAATGACACTTGGCATCCTTTGAGAGGTCAGAGGAAGGTTCCGTTATCAGTGTGTTATAAATCATCAGCATATTTCTTGACATGCATCAGTTATTCTCTGACAGGTGGTTGCGATTCCCTGGCTTAGTTGTCGTGTAGTGCCATACTGACCGGGTATGAAGGAAGAAACTCTTGATGACCAGCCGCCTGAGACTTCCTCCTGGGTATAACTGAGTAGATGCGAGAAGACCTGTCTTAAAAATCCAAACCAGTCTGCCTTGATCCGTAGATCCCGACTTATAAGTCCTGATCCGCCTATCCTGACTTGCATGCCCTGATTTGTAAGCCCTAACCTATAAGTTCTGGTCCATCTATCCTGACCTGTATTCCTGATCTGGATATCCCGACCTATATGTCTTGCCCTGTAAATCCTGACCTGTAATCCCTGATCCGCATATCCTGGCCCTGACGTTCTGACATGTAAGTGCTTACCTGTAATCTCTGATCCGCATATCCTGTCTCACACGTCCTGACCTGTAATCCCTAACCTGTAATCCCTGATCCACATATCTCGACCTGTATGTCATGCCCTGTAAATCCTGACCTGTAATCCCTAATCCGTATATCTTGGCCTACACGTCCTGACCTGTAAGTCTTGACCAAGCGATACTTGACCATCAACCTTCGGTGATCCCCCTCTTCCGTTGACTGCCACTTTCCCCTGACCTCTGACCACACGTCCACTTAACTTTTGACTGTCATGTTCCCTTGACTTTCATCTGGGCGATATTCCTGGACCTATCTTTATGCATCGTATCAGTGAGGATGACAGATCAATTATCAATACATATAGGATCATTATGACTGCCGTATGCAGAGAGCCATAGAAGATGATGCATGGGGTGCAGAGCTTAGCTAGACGGATGGCAGGCAGAGGGGCCAACCTGAAACTTTATTCTATTATTTATTTATTTGAAAAAAGCAGAACGAAGGAAATCCCTGCCAATAAAACAGAAAATCAAGGAACACAGAATGTACAGATAATTACTGGTGCAAGATAAGAAAGAAGAAAAGACTTAGGTAAATAATAATAGATGTATAGAAAATGAGAATAAAAAATGTTGTATATAAATTGTTTAATGAACGCTCTCCTGGCTTGATGATTATGGTGATTAATGAGCATTCTAAACAAGGAGACACTTTGGAGAATGAAAATTACGGTAAATTTGGGAACCATGTATTTGGTAATAGAATTAAATACAATAAGGTTACAGAAAATTTTAAGTAAAATTGAACCAAGCACAAGATATACTTATTGACATTTAGATGGGCTTATAAGATCCAGCTATAGTCTGGTTAATGAGGTTAATCTATATATTAAAAACTATTATTAGCTTAAGGGCTTAATCACTAAATCCAGGAAACAAATGCACTGTTCAGAGGAAGAGAGACATCAAGAAGAGCATGTGAACTGGCATCAATGTCAATTTGGGGGGTAATTAATGCGAAGATAGAACTGAGTCTCAATACGATTCATACCAAGAAGCACTTGTTACCCTTGTAGACTCTTTGCCTGTCTTGCTCATGTTATCTTGTTAGCTTAGTTATACATATGGATTATATGTTATTTTATATGGTGGTCTTATAAGCGGATATCATTTCATGTGACTTTATATGAAATAATAAGGGAGGATAATGGTTTCTGAAGTATAACATAATTTAGCTTTTATCATTGTGATTTCTGGTAGATTGCTGGTATACTTAGAGATGATAGATAGTTTGATTCCTAATCTTATCTTAAGACATGGTGAACACAAGGCATAACATGATATAACACTGAATGAATAACTTGTTCATGATGAGCCAATTATTGAGGTTAAGGTACTTGCAGATAATGATTCTCTTGAATATAAGGCATTCAGCCTATCAGATGAACTGAACCATAAAAGTTGTACTGATTTTCTCTCCTAGATCCACAAGTTGAGGATGCCATATATATTCCTTAGCTTAACACATGGTGAGAATAAGGTATGCAAATGATGATTCACTTGTGGCGACGTGCATGTAGTTTTCTCTACAAGAGTATATCTTGCCCCATCAATGAGAATGAGCTAGTGCTACCTGATGTGTGGGGACATGCACGTAGTGCCAGTATTTATAAAAATATGAGGGAGTGCAAAGGTGACACCCACAATACGAGTCCACCAACACTTGTTTGATTACAAATTTAGCAGCTGGATCATAAATTGTTTAGCAGCTGCAAATTGCAGTTTAATTTTTGTAAATACTTGGTTACTGATGGGTGTTGCAAATTACTTGAATATTGGGCTTAATTTAGTATATATAGGTTCCTACTAAAATTTGCCTAACTAAAGTTAACCATATCATACTGTTATATTAGATGTCTAAGTAAATTTATTCATCAAGTTGTTCATGAATTACAAACTTTTTCACACATTGTGCCACAAACCCCACACCTAAAATGAACTGAACTCTCTGATCTATAGACCATGCATTCATTCATACACAGTATGGACCTAACATCAACCTAACTTTAAAACATCATAATATTAATATCCAATCAAGTCAATTGTAGTGTATAAATGATGGATAAACTAATCTAATAGAGTTCAAGCATGATCATATATGGTAGAGGGAGAGGGCAGCTAGCCTGGTTTATTACTAGACTACCACAGGCATTGAGTCTAGTACATGCACACAATTACCTTGCCATCAATCCTAAATTTCCAGTTTCACTTCGACTGTTTGCAGAGTTAATTACTACCAATAATTTATCCTATTTAGCCAGGGGAAGTGTTTTTGGCTCTGGACCAGCATGCAAAAAAAAGAAAAAAAAATCCAGGCACTGAACTTTGATCTAATTGATTTAAAACAACTCTACTGGAAGGTAATAGAAGGAAAAACAGAGTAAGCCACTCAATATCTCCTTACATCAAGACCAACTTTCATTAGATTTGATTACATCTTAACCAACCCAATTTGAAAATATATACTTTATATAAAGTTGTTCCTATTTAAGGATCAGTCACAGAACAACTGGTTTCAGAAGCTTCTATGTTTCAAGGAAAGGCCTCTCAACAGCAAGGCTTTCCTAGAGGTTTCAAGTATCAAAGAAACTTGTAAAAATCCTTAACAGGTAGAGAGAGAGGTATGCTGATGGCTATTCCGAGAAGAAACCCTCACCTACCTTGACATGTACCATATGCTTGCTCACATCCTTTTATGTAAACGGTAGGTTCATTAAACAACTGGTTCTCGGTACCCCCCTCCAACCCATGATGAGCACCTATTTAAGCACAAGCACCTTTTTGGCTTTTCTCCATGATAATTGAGTCACCTTCTTAGAGTTAATTGCTTCATACTCCAAACAAACTGCTCAACTATGCTCTTCTGGACACTATACTTCACCTTAATCACTGCAATCATACTCCCTGCAACTCAAGCTCACGGGAAGCTCACCCCGGACTACTACGCGGACGTGTGCCCACAGGCGCTGCCCACCATCCGAGTCATGGTGGAGACGGTCATCAGGATTCAGCCACGCATGGGCGCGTCGCTGGTGCGGTTGCACTTCCATGACTGCTTCGCCAAGGTAAGGCTGCAGGTTAGGTATTTGGAGAAATGCAATGGATGCAGAAACTAACGTCATGTCTTGGTGATTGAGCAGGGTTGCGATGGCTCGGTGTTGTTGGATGACTCGCCAACTATGGTCGGGGAGAAGACGGCGGCGCCGAACAACAATTCTCTGCGAGGGTTTGAGCTGGTGGACGAGATAAAAGCTACGTTGAACGTTGCGTGCTTCGGAAATGTGGTTTCCTGTGCTGATATCTTGGCCGTCGCCGCCAGGGACTCGGTCGTAGCGGTAACGATCTGAACACATTAACCAATCACATAACGAGGGCATTGATTCAGATTTTCCATTTTTTTCACCAAAACAAAAAATTGAGTGGAAAAATTTATTCTTGAAAAAAATGCGACTAACAGATTTGAAGTTTCAAGGTCTAACCTTCTTTATGAAGGAAGTTCTCAGCGAACTTTTGACGAACACTTGGGGCGCCTGCACTTGCAGCTAGGTGGAAGCTCCTACGAGGTGCTCCTCGGCCGGCGCGACTCGACCTGCGCTAGCAAAGCCGAGGCGAACTCCAACATCCCGTCGCCGTTCTCCAACTTGACGGACATGCTCTCCAAGTTCCAAGCCCACAACCTCTCCGCCGAGGACCTCGTCATCCTCTCGGGGGCGCACACCCTCGGATTCGCAAAGTGCAAGACCCTCCGCAACCGGATCTACAACGAGACTTCCACCATCGACCCCGACTTCGCCCGATCCCTAAAGGCGAAGTGTCACCGGGCGGCGGGCGGCAGCGACGACGAGGAGCTGTCGCCGCTGGACGAAACCCCCGCAGCGTTCGACGCGGGGTACTACCGGATGCTTACTCAGCGCAAGGGGATGCTCCACACGGACCAGGAGCTGTTCAAGGGCGACGGGAGCGAGATCGACCGGCTGGTGAAGAGGTACGCCGAGGACGCCGGGGCGTTCAAGGAGGGCTTCGGGGCGGCGATGGTGAGGTTGGGGAACATCAAGCCGTTGACAGGGAGAGAGGGCGAGATCCGCGAGAACTGCCGGGTGGTGAATCGCCGATGATTTCTTCTTCTTTCCTCTGTTTTTGGAGCTCAGTTTTCCCCCCTTCTCCTTCCCTCCTCTGTTTTCTCATTCAAATCGCGGTCTAATCGGACGGCTAGAAAAGAGTAGCGAGGAGTGCGATGTTTTTCATGTGATTGTAAAATTATATAAATAATAAAATAAAATTATTAAAATGTGGCCCATGCAGGTTTCGAACCTGCGACCTTCGCGTTATTAGCACGACGCTCTAACCAACTGAGCTAATGGGCCGCTGATATTAAATTTCACTAATATAAATTAATATATAATATTAAATAAAAAATTAAATGGCCCATGCAGGTTTCGAACCTGCGA
>JBBMJZ010000060.1:15295901-15324772 GCA_037833815.1 Zingiber zerumbet
CGTCCGTGGACCTTCGACCCTACGACTCATTGTGCAAGGATGCCACGCCTTAACCGGTTGATCCAGCCCGCGGGGGCGTCAAAAGGTGTTTTCATGTTAGAATTTATGAAGGTTTGTCTAATAACTATAAAAATGTAGATAGTAGCGCATAAATTCAAACATTTGGTCAATTGGAAAGACACCAATCCAAAAAAATCACGTCTTTGAATTCCTACAGAAGGGACAAAAGAACATAAGATTAAAGTTCAGTAGACTAATAGAAAAACACCACATTCACACACCATTCAAACAACCCAATCGACAGGTGATGCAGTCTAACCGGAAATGTCAACGACTATAAATTCCTAGCACTCCAACCATCTTCTAGCCTTCACCTTACGGAAGGAATAAAATTATAGCTCAGGGTACAGAAATTGATGCTGAAACCTTCAAAGCAGCAATGGAAAGACTATCAAGATAAACTGAAACCTAGATCGGGACAGATCAATGAAAGACGCTTGCCCTAGATAAACTGAAACCTAAATCGGGACAGATCAATGAAAGACACTTGCCCTAAAGGAGACGGCCATAAAATGCCAAAGACGTTCAGGAGAGCAATCGATAAGACGGGAGTACCTCGCTTGGTCGCGGCGATTGACGCTTGCAGGAGAGAGCGGAATCTGGACATGGATCGGGCTGGAGAGAAGCAACCTGAGAGGGGAGATAGCCTCGTGGAGGTTGAGTTCGAGGGTTATCGGACAGGCTGCGGCGACACGATGAGATGTGAGCCGTCCGATAAGACGATGGCGGCCATTGGATATTCGATTCTGTTACGTCGGACTTAATTATTTAATAATCACATTTTAATTAAATTTAGATTTATTTAAATTTAAATGAAAATTTGCTAAGCAATGTTTGTCACCCTATAAGAATTTTAATTAAAATTATTATAATTACAATATTAGTTTTAAATAATATTTTAAAATTATTTGATCATTTTTAATTAACTTAGACTAATCTTAATTAAATTGAAATCGCTTTAAATATTATTTAAATAGACCTAACCAACATTAAAATTTAATTATAATTACTTAGCAATTTTTAATATGTTAAAGCAACTTTGATAAAATTTATACAACGCCATTGGTACATGTTGCGCGAAGAGGGGGATAGCATCTCCTAACCTCTAATACGAAAGAAAAGGAAAAGAAAGATTACACTGAGCAACAAGATAAAGACACACAAGAAAGAGCAAACACGAGGAAGAGCAAACTGTGGTTTGGTAATATGTCTATTCCACAAAACAGCCGAAGATTTATTAGAATTCTCTTTATATAAAAAAAAATCCACACCATAATGATGATACTACCAATAGGTTTACAATGATCCCTATAAATAGTATCCAAACTTCAACATATTAAAACAGACCTAAAATTCTGTTACAAAAAAATCATAACAGAATTCTGTTACGGGAAAATCTTAATAGAATTCTATTATGAAAAATCGTAACAGATTTTTTTTCATCATTTCTTTCTTTTCATCTGTGGTGTCCCTCATCTTGGCCTTTACTCAAATATGAGTCACCCATCATCTCTACCTTGGCAAATATTCACCTCTTCGAAGAACACGAGTATCTAAGCAAAACTCCACCTGTATCTCTGGTCTGAGCTTTCTTCCTCTAACATCTAGAGATATTGATCAAGTTTAAGCAATGCTTGAACTTCTATGTGGTCACTGGTTTTGTCAACATGTCTGCAACATTATCTGCAACGTGAACATTCTTAAATTGAATTTCTTCGAAAAGAATCAGCTCTCTGATCTTATGAAACTTCACATCAATGTGTTTGGTTCTCGCATAATACACTTAATTCTTCGCTAAATATCGTATAACAACTTGATTCCACCTTACTGAACACTCAATTCTCTGACCAACCATGTAAGTCATAGAGTTCCCTTCGTTGTTTCAGCTACTGTCATGTACTCCAACTTTGTAGTAGGCAATGCAACAATAACTTGAATCACAAACTTTCAAGAGATAAGTCCTCCCGCCACAGTGAACATGTATCTTGTAGTTGACCTCCTGTCATCTAAATCTCCTGTATAGTCTGCATCCACGTACCTAACAACTAAAGGATCTTCCAGTTGTCTACTAAACATGATATCATAATCAGTTGTATTTCTCAAGTATATGAAAATCCACTTTACTATAGTCGAACAGGATTTAAGAGAAATACACTCACCATACTAACTGTTTACGCCAAATCTGGTCTCGTGTAAACCATAGCATACATCTGATAACCAACTGCATTGACATAAGGAACCTTTGACATCTCTTGGATCTCCTCATCCATCTTTGAGCACTATGTACCGAATATCTTGGAGTGATGTGTCAGGGGTGTGTTCACCGCCTTTGCATTCTTTATATTGAATTTATCCAACACTTCTCCGCATAGCTACTTTGAGACAATCATACTCTCCCTATAGCTCTATCCGTGTAAATCTCCATTCCAAGAATCTTCTTGGCCTCACCTAAATCCTTTGTGTCAAATTCCTTGCCCAGTAGCCCCTTTAATTTGTCAACCCCTTTCTTCTTCTTGAACAACCACTTGCACCTTATAGCTTGTTTTCCTTCAAGAAGCTTCACTAGATCCCACGTTTTATTCTTATGTAGTGACTTCATCACTTTTGTCATAACACTCATCCACTTGTCTTTCTCAGAGCTGTGAATCACCTCTTGAAAAGTTGTAGGTTCTTTGCTACTGGTGATGAGTGCATAAGACACCAAGTCCTCAAAACCGTATTTGGTAGGTGGCTTTATGACCCGTCTTGTCCTGCCTTCAAGTATATGCTATATTTTAGATGTGTCCTAAGATAATCGCCTTATGATTTATACTTATTTATTAAATAAATAAAGTTTTACTAATTGAGTGCACATTCTCTATGTGTATGATTTGATCTTAAACTCATTTACTGAATGTCCACAATACAATTCATAACATGAGAGAATTTATGATTGGATCACAACTTGCGAGAATCTTTACATGTGTAATTTTGAATGTATTGAAATAATCCCTAGTCAATGAAGTGATGAGTTTGGACATCATCGATTTTATGAGACTAGTATGAGTTATACTCCTTGATCTAACCAAGCAGTTGTTCATCACTAGCTGGAGATATTGAGATATTGAGAGTTAAACGTGGATGCTAGTTATGATAACTAGTTTATTAGAGTGACCTACTATGAGACTTCATATGATTTTTTTATATATATAGATATGTTAATGAAGATTTTATTACAGCTTGACTGTAAGTTTTCTTTGACTTAAGGTATTCAAGTCGCCTTAGTCATGGAAACTTATATTTTTGACATCTTAAGCAAATATCTTTGTAAAGGTGTGGACCCGAGATGATTGAATATAAGTCAAAGTACCTGAAGGTGTTTGGATAGACCATAGAGGATACATCGCTCCTTGCAAGGAGATGTATACCCTATGGCCACTTGTCAGGATTATTACTTAAAATTTTTTGGCAAAGCATCACATGTTAAGAGTATTATACTCTTGGACACATGTACGAGTAATTTAAATCTATATAATGAGGAAGTATTTTTTAGGCTGGGTGTGACATAGTCAGCCTAGTTGAGACTGACACATAGACCATGTTCTTAACTAATTAAGTATAAGATGAGTTAAAGGAACGAGACACAACTCACTGTACCTGCTGAAAGATTCAGAAGTGGTTCTGGAATTAACTGTTTAATTTTTCAGTCAATTGAAGATTATGATGTACTACTAGGTATTACTCATGATCGATCCATAATTAATATTTAATTATGGACGACCAATATAATCCGGAATCTATAAAGTCATACGCACTACGAGTTTATCCTAGAAACATAAAATAAGTTTTTGAGAATTAGATTCTCAAATCGAGAGAGAGAATTTGTTGGACCAAACGGAAAGGACAAATATGATATTTGTCGAAATGGAAGGATGAGCTATACTATTGTAAGAGATATGAATTTATTATGGTTTGATAATAAACTTAAAGGGATTTGGTTTAGTTATGAAATAACTTGGTTTAATAATAAACCAAAAGGGTTTGGTTTAATTATGAACCAAGTAAGTTTGATTTTGAATCAAACTTAATCTTAATGGTAATGGATCATGCTGGCATTGCTTATTGAGTTTGGGAGATGACTTGCTCCTCAAGTCATGTAGAGTTGTATAAATACCTTTCTATGAGAAGAGATGAGTGATTTTATTTTTTGAGAGAAAACTCTAATTTGATTAGGGCTTCTCTTCATCCTCTTCTCCCTCTCCCTCTCTCTAGCCGTCACCCAAGCTCTTGCCACCCAAGAGCTACCACTGGCCATCTCCAAGCATCAAGTTCGGTGCTGACAAAGTCGGCGGCAACGAATTTAGTGCCGACGAATTCTACACTAGGGGTGAGCAGTCAACCCGCCAAACCAACCAACCCGCTTATACCGATCCGAACCGAACCGAAAAAGATAATCCGCTGGATATAGGGCCGGATGTAAGGTCCTAATATTGCATTATCTGATCTAGTAGGGTCAGATAGTTTTTTATGCCAATAATCGAACCAACCCGATCCGCGATCACCCCTACTTGTAACAATTACTATTGATAAGCTGTTACACGTTGTAGCAGCTACTGTCGATAAGCTGCTACATGTTGTAGTAGTTATTTATGATAGTTGCTACAATATGTAATGAGTAATGTCTATTATTATTTTAAAATATTATATATTTTTTATTATATTTATATTTTATATTTCATTGGATATAGGGTCGGATATCCAAATAACTGACAACTTGTCGGATATCTGATACATCAGAACCGCCGGATATAGGGCCGGATATAGGTCCGAATATTGCATTATCTGATCTAGTATGACCGGATAGTTTTTTATCCCAATAATTGAACCAACCCGATCCGTGATCACCCTTAGTTTCTATAGGTCCCTTACGATCAACAAGAGGGGGGAGAGGTGAATTGCCCTGCACAATAAAACAAATCAATACCTTTCTCACACAATCAAGCTTAACACAATTACACACTTAATTAAATAGAATAATAGAATCAAAATAAGTACGAGACAAGCAAGGTTTTTACTTGGTTGACAATTAGAGGATTGCTACTCCAAGGAAAGTAGACTCGGTAAGAAAATCTCCTTCTCGAACAAAACGTCGGAGGTGAAGAAGCCTCATACACGAAAATGAAGCTTGAAAGTGAAGAATTGAATATAACTTGAAGTACAGAGTGTGTTATTCAAAAAGGAGAAGACCAGGGCTCTATTTAATGCCCACTGGTCGAAAGAACCGTTTGTTGACGTAGCACGGTCCAGGCGGCCCTAGCGTGGCAAATTTTATCGTCTCGCAAAAGGCTACGCAACAAGCGTGAGATAACATTTTATCCCGGTTCGGGCGCTCGAATCTGCTTCGGGCGCCCGGAAACCCTTCCTCGTGGAGGCGGGCTTCAAGGCGCCCCTGGGCTGACCCAAGGGTTGTGGCGCCCAAAGTATTTGGGCACCTTGACTTGGTCCAAGAGCTAAGACTTAGTGCACCCGGATAGTCAACATCTCGTTGACTTTTCGGTTATGCTCCAATCCTGCTTCGATCGCTTAGGTGATCTCGGCTATCCGGAATAGGGCTCACCCGAACTCATTTTCCGGCATTCTCGAGCAACCTTCCGCTCCGGCTTCTCGTGCCTCGGAAACACCGCACGCTTCCTTCTCATCAACCGGTGTACTCTTCAACAGTGCCTAGTGCCTCGTCCCTCGGATGCACAGAACCTGTCGACTCTCTCTCGTGTCATCCTTCTCACTAGCAGCGTCTTTCGCTCGACTTCCTGTGCTTCTAAGTTTATGCACATTTACACACAAGGCATCAAAAGACAACAAGACCTAACTTAACTTGGTTGATCACATTAAAACTATCACAGGGTGCTTATAATCTCCCCCTTTTTGATGTAAGCAACCCAAGTTAAGTTAGGGTAAACAAAAAATAAATAATAGTGAAATAGCAAGTACATAATATGCAATTAATAACTTTTAATACAAAAATGAAAAAAATATATATCCTCCCCCTAGACTTAATCTCTAATTTTCCCTCTTTGATCACATTAAAAATAAGGAAAATAAAAAGGACTTTGAATTAATCTCTAAGGGATAACAATGATTACTAATATTCAAAAAAAATATGAAGTTTAAATTTTAAAAATCAAAACTTTTGTTATTTATAAAGTATTTTTAGATAAATAATTTAAAAATTATTTTTAATTGGTAAAAAATTCCCAAAATTTTTATATCAACTAAACATATATATCTAAAGCAGTGATAAAATTTTCACAAAAAATTAAAAATAATTTAGGCAATAATAAATTTCTTTTCTACAACAAGATGTAGTTTCTTTAAAAAATAATTAAAAATAATTTTTAAGCTCAAAAAATTTTGAAAAAAAAATATGAAAGTGTGATAGAGCAAGTATTTTTGTAGAATTTTTTTTTCAAAAATTTAACATTCAAGAATATTTAATATTTAAAAATTAGCATTTGGATAAAAATTTACAAAAATTTCAATAAGAGTCAAAAAAATTTTTAAAAAAATCTAGATACAAAACATGATATACTTTCACAGAAAAATAAAGTATACAAAAATAACTCTTTAAAATATTTTTAAATTGAAAATATAATTTTTGTTAAAAAAATCATAAAAAATAATTTAATCGTCAAAAAATTTTGAAAAATTTTCTATTGATAAGTAATGAACTTCTCTCTCTTGAAAAAAAATTAAGATCAAATTAGTTTTAAACAAAAATTATAGAAACAATTTATTTAGATAATTCTAAGCAAAATAAAAAATTAAATCAATTTAAAAGTTAAACATGCATAAATATTTAATCTAAGCATGATTTTAGAACCAAGTTTCTACCTACTGGATTAATTAGAAATTTTTTTGGAACATATTTTAGTGATAATTTTCTAATTTGACCTTTATGATATCTAAGATGCCAATTAAATCCTTGATAATTTCTACAATTTGAAGTAATGAAATTCGAACATGCAAAGTTCTTCAAATTTTCTAATTGTTCTTTTAAATTTTAATTTTTGATTCTTATTTTATCGGAATCTTCTAGTCGATAATATTTTGCTAAAGTTCATTTTAGCTCTTTATTCTCCATTAATAATTTTTTATTATCATTTTCTAATTGACAGAAATTTTTTTATAATATTTTAATAATTTTAAATAATTGGTTAGGAGTTAGAGACCGTACCTGACTTATCTTGTCGATCTCATTATCTGAAGCTCTCCCTATAGTGTTGCTTCCTTCTGACATTGCTCCCTCTTCATCGATGCTCTTGATGCTCATCATGGATGAGTTTGCTTCATCATTTTCTTCGTGAGTTGCCATCAGCGCAAGTCTGGCGTAGGCTTTAATCTCTGATTCTGATAATGTTTCGTCGCATGTTGCTTTTAGGTTCCTGTATTTATTCTGGGTCGATCTTATATTCTTCTTCTTGTTGTTGTTCTTCAGTTTTGGACAATTGTCTTTGACATGCACTTCTTCATTGCAATGATAACACCTCACTTTCTTTTTCTTTCTTTTGGCCTGCACTTGATTGAACCTCCAATTCCCGACTCATCCAGTCTTCCGCTTGGTGTCCACAACCCCAGGACTTCACCTAGCGTCCTCCACCCTAGAATTTCGCCTAACGTTCTTGATCCACCAAGACTTTACCCAATCCCTCGGACCAAGGACTTCGTTTCCTAACCATAGTTAGGACTTTCCATCTTTTGTCTAGCCTTAAATAACACTTTCATTTTGTTTAAGATTACTTAGAATTTTTCTATATATTTTAGTTCAACTTATTAGAATAATAATAATATTTAACTTAGAACTCTTTGTCATTATTAAAATTCAAATTCGATTGCATACCATTGTCCGATATTCCTTATACCAACAACAATCACATGCTAAAGAGGCCTTGACTGTTGCATCCCATAAAGTCATTATTGCAATTTAATTACTTCATTATTTTGGTTAGATGTGTTAATTAAGTGGCGCTAAAAAAATTGAATTTTTATTGTTTATTTATTTATGGAATTCAACGAAGAAGTGGGACGGGAGTTGGCATATTAAGGCTCGGTGGATGCTCGTGGTGGTTGATGAGTTAGTGCGGGTGAGTTAGAGGTGCACGTCAAGTATGGTTGCAAGTTGGTTGGTGGGAAACCAGCTGGGCTTGTTTGTTAAACCTAATGAAATAAGATTCAATTAAATAAAAATAATTAAAAATAGACAAATAAATTAAAAATTTTAACTTGATAAAAGTATTTGCTATTATCAAAGAAATAATCTAATCACCACTATGCTCAATTTGCTATCATTTAATAAATAAAATAAATACATTTGATAAATTTTAGAGTGTCATACGTATTTAGTTGCAAATCTATGGCTTGTTTGTATCATGATGTCATCTTCTCTACCCTTTTGGTTTTAGACCAACATCTGATGGATCCAATGCATAAATCAGCAATGACAAACCTTGTTTGCCAAATTGAAGTTAAAGAACAAAAATGGAAGAACAACTCATTGAAGTCTTCTTCAGTACTTAAACTTAAAGAATCAATTCAACCTTGTCTTTTCCATTACATGGTTTGCTTTTTAATTTTCCTTCGTATTTTGAGCTTGTAGAACTATCCTGAAGAACCCAAATTTATGCAGTTAACCAAAGAATAGCCATGTCGTTGTATCTTCAGTTTACTTAGATGCATGATAATTATCATTCACTTAATTGAATTATTGTTTAAGATAAAATCTGTAAGTGCACTTGTATCTTCTCATAGATAATCAAAGCTTACAAATAATAATTTTTTTTAGAACAGATACAAAAATGTGCAAGATTTTTTAGTTGGCGGTAATATATGAAGAGGAAGGATTGCACATCTTCCTACGGTACTTCATTCATTTTGTTCATGTTTAATTTGACTTGATTAAAGTAGGTTGGGATGGGCCAGTGCTTGATCCATAATGGATAATGAAGATGTGTCGATCAAGGCCTATATATACAGCAATAAATTAGAACGAATGAAGCTTTTAGGGGTTTGACTGAAACTATGGTTGACAAAATTGGACATGACCGTATGACCTTATACGTTGTTTAGTCCATTGAAACACAATTAATAGAAATAAATTTTGTGACATATTACAATTTAAGTTAGCAAGCTAAATTAATTTTAGTAGCCTTTTGTATCCAGAATTTTGATTTCTAAAATGTTTAGTTAATTTTAGAACATAAAAATTTAGTTTATTAAAAGATATAATAAATTTTATATTAACACAAATGACGAAACTCCATTTGTGACATTAAAACACCATTTGAATTGTCATCACTAGTCAATTTTTTTTTATCTTTGATCTATATCTTATACCCCTGTGTGTGCTATGCATGAGGTTGACCTTGATCTCAGATTATATCGATAATACTATTAATATTTTTCCTTTTAAAAAAAGTGATATATGCTAGAAAATAGAGAGTAATATTGGTTGAGTTTAAAATTCCAAATAAATGATATAAAAGTTAGGCTTCAAGAAAATTAAAGAGATATTTTAAATTGAAAATCAATTAATTGAATTCTTGAATTTTTATCATTAGCTTGAAATTTTTATCCTTAAGAATTGGTCCAAGCTTTCTTTTATGCTCATCCATTTAACTCTTACAATGTTTATCTAGTATAGTAATTGTGCCCCTATATATAGGTATCACTTGCTTTTTATTTTCTTCACTAATTGTAGTGTTTCTACATCTCTTCCATAATGAACCTTAAAGGCTCCTTCGCAATTTTCTTTTTATTTGTTTTACTTCTCATAGCCCAATGTGCATATGCTTATAGAACAAACAATGGAAAATTAGTTTCAAAAGTGAACAAGCTAAGTCGTGATGTCTTCCCTCATGGTTTTGTATTTGGCACTGCTGCATCTGCTTATCAAGTTGAGGGAGAAGCACTCAAGGGTGGTCGAGAACCTAGCATTTGGGATGCATTTGTAAAAATTCCAGGTAGCATACTAAACTTTTAAATTTTATAGGTGTACTTATTTCTTTCTAGAATGAAAGTTATACAATGAAGTAAATTTGAATATGATTTTTTTTTTTTGTGATGTAGGTCTCATTCCAAATAACGCAACGGGTGATGTAACAGACGATGAGTATCATCATTATAAGGTCAAATGCATATATATATATTTTTATTATCGTTGACTATTTAATAATTTTAAATTTAATAACAAAAAGCAAAAAATATAATTTTTATGAAGAATCAAATATTAAATTTTATTTTTAAATCATTACTCCATTGGTTCAAGATTTTATTTTTAATAATTTAAAAAGATCTTATCTAATTTAACTTTATGTTGATAATTAAGTTCAAACAAACAAATTTTTAATATTCTAATTGTTGATATTTGGAGACAATTAAAATGAAATTAAATTGGATTTGATCTTTTTCTTAAATATATTAAAATTTGAGTTTCGGCTTGTAGGAAGATATTAACATTATGAAGGAGTACAATTTTTATGTTTATAGATTCTCGATCTCTTGGAGTAGAATTTTTCTAAGTAATTGAAGCTATCATTCTTTTTCATAATATTATATATGTCACGCCCCAGAGGAGTTCCTGTCAGACAAAAATCTGACAGCATCTCTCCTATACTGGACAATCTGAAGCAATAAATACATACACACAACATATAACATATTCAACAGCCCATACGGCTGGATATAAGCACAACCACGCAGTATAATAAGCTCACATTGTTGAAAATAAACACACAATCACGCAGTATAATAAAAGTCCACACGACTGAAAGTAAACATAACGGAAAATCATAAAATAATACAAATGTAAGACCAACAAAGTCACTAACTAACATACCTGCAACCACCAAACTAGACTACTATGATGTCAACATAAATGTTCATACATAAAGTTATATCATACGCTAACAATAGAAGATCAGGGGTAACATAAACCTGCTATAGTACTACTATACCTATAAGGTAATATGTAAGGTGTATCCATTTTGTCAATAAATCATATCAATATGTAAAATTTATAATTCAAGAAAAAAAATTATAATCAATAATGATGTTAAAATAGAAAAATATTTCTATTAATTTGGCCTAAAATATTACATAATTCTAAAAAAGAATTTACACATGAGTCACTGGATAAGCCATCATGCAACACATGCAAATACATCAATAATCCTTTGATTGAACTATGGTTTATATTTTTACCCAAAGTTCACAATTACAATTCAATTAAGAACCATCTTTTTACTAGATTCAACCAAATAGATTGGAAAAGGCGTATCTAAAAATTTTATATAAGTAGATATGTAATTTGATAAATTTCAAAATAAAATGTGGTATGTGGATATTTTGCAATTTTAGATTTTTTTTTAAAAAAAAGCTTTTAAAACATTATTAATATGGGCCGGTTCAGGGCGGCCCAAAAAGGCATCCCCGATAAGATATTGTCGGGTAACCAATGGACGCAGAATTGACACACTTCTCGCTTCGCCGTCGTGCATTACTTTTCACCAAAGACATACCCGCCAATCACTAATGACGAACTGCGCATTATACAGGCGGACCCACAAACATGGTACGTCGTAAGTGGAGTAAGAGTTCACAGTTCACAGTTCACTGAAGGCGTCATTTGCTTTCCGCGTCACTGAAAGCGTCACCGACGCTCTCCGCAGCGCCGGCGATGGCGGTGCTCACCGCCTCCGCCTGTTCTACCTATCGCCTGGCGATCCGTTCGGAGGCGCACTCGGTGGAGGAGGGCCCCTCCCCGACGCTCCCCACCCGCATCGTCCTCCCTAAGAAGAAGCCAGTCAAGTGGTCCACCGGCGTCGCTCCCGGAGAGTACGGGGGCCCCCCGACAACCACCAAACTCAGGAAGTACTGGGGCGGTGGTGACGAGGATCCCGTCACCGCCACTGATGACTTCATCTGGAACAAGGAGTTTCTAGGCCACATGCAGCAGCTCCTCGACGGAGACCAATCAAACCCTAATTCTGTTCCTTCTCTTGTAATTTCTACCTTCTTACCTCGAATATACCTACGACTCTCATGATTTCAGATTTGAATTCACATAATTTAACAGAACAAGGAGCCAGATTCAGGATTCCTAAGCCTCAATCGATCCATGAGGCTTGACAGGTTTACCATCACATCTTGTTTTCCTATTGAAAAATTATTATTATTATTATTATTGTTATTCAGTCCTATGGATTGAGAGAAAGTGTGCCATTTACAGCATGGAGGTTGATCTTAGCAAAGAATTGATGCCACCACCAAAGCCGGTGTTGGAGCAGCAGGTAGAAGCTGCAAGGAACGGTCTTTCTTTCACCGAAGTGAGTTTTTTTTAGTCTATCTTGGTGTTAAAGTGTGGAACTTGATTTATTGAATTGACTGATTGAACTATTTACTTTTTTTTTGTTAGATCAATAACGATGCTTCATCACCAAGATGGAGGTTCGTACCTACACGAAGGGAGCAAGCAAAGTGGGATAGAGCGACTAAGGCAGCCACCGGTGGTAGTGTAAGTAATGACAATTGTTAAGTTCTTCCCATGATTAGTGTAGTGTATTCATTGTGCTTTCAGAGTTCAAAATTTATGTAGGTATCACAAGTGTCTCTAGGACTGCTGAATTGGTTAGAGATTGCTCTAATGCAATTTGTAATTTTCTAGAATCCATCTCCACAAATCATACATTTGTACATTCAAATCCAATATCTCTAGAATATGAAATAATTTCAACCATTGGCTTACATGATGGAATCTTTGTCCCCATTGGTAGAACGAAACAAATACATATAGCAGAAACAATTTTGTGTGCTTCATTGTAAGATTATATCTTCAAAGAGAATCCATATCTAGGTAATATGAAAGAAAAAATTGAATTAAAAATTGGACAAATCATTGTTTACACATTGTACTAGATACCTCTCAATCCTTTATAGGTTCTTCTCTCAACATAGATCCAAAAGTGAAAAGCCTCACCTTTAGTGTTTTTCTGTTATAAGTCTTTTATCTCTTGTCATATTCAAATGTACCTCACAATGTCTTCTAGGCTTCTAAGCACACCACTTGTGAAAAAAGACATTTGTTATAACTAAAGAAGCACAACTACAACTAAATGTAAACATCTGCTGCAACTAAACGAAGACACTTACTGTAATTAAATCAGAAGAATGATATGACTAAATGAGTGCATCAACATTCTAGTAAATTTTCCTTTGCCAGAATGATGGCATCTGCTATAATTAAGCGAAGGCATTTGCTATAATAAATATGAAAAAAGGCATCCACCTTATTATAAGATTAATAAAAATGCTTTAAGATTGCTGTTGCCAAAATTGTGTAGCACCAATTCAGGCACCACCCTTCACATATCCGGTACGTGATGGATGCCTTTATGTGTAAATTTTATCCATACTTGTGTACTTGGCCCCATATTCCATTTCTATTCCTCCATCAAAAGATAAATTTTACTGATTTCTACTTTTACTATGAAAAGGCCAGAAATTGCAAAAAAAAAAAAAAAAAAAGGCAATTCCATTTTTGTTTTCTCCATATGATTTTGTAAGATTCTAAAACTTTACAGGAACTTATTTTGCGTGAGTCAAGACGGGATCGAGGTGATCCAAAGATATTGGCAGCACAATCACGACAGCAGTATCTAAAGGTAAAACTCATTAGAGTGGAATACATAAATGATAAAACTCTTATGTTAAGCATACTGTGTTCCGTTAATTCTTTATTAGATCCACTATTATTTGATGATGCAGTTATCTGTTAACCTTCTCTAGACATTGTATTGCTGTGCTGTTCTTGCAGTTGAAACAGAAGTTACAAATTCTTACTGCCAGTATAGGTGGAATTGGAGTTGTATCTTCATATTTTACCTACACTCCTGAAATTGCAGTTAGGTAAGACAGCATCACAATCATCAATTTTTATCTGTTCATGAATCGTCTCCATCACTGTGATGCCTGTTAATTGTGTTATAAGTCTGAGAGAGCTTAATTCAACCTAAAATCCATGCATGGATGTGGGTGACAACCCAAAATACCTTTTTTTGTATTAAACATATTATTAGAACTTTCATTTAGAGATGTGAGATTAAGTGGAATTTTACCTCATACTTTTTATTATCTTTAAGATGCCTCCGTAAGCTCAACAACATTAGAAAGTGAGGGGCTGACTCTAATATCATATTTAAGTTCAAGAGGGAGCTCAATCTAATCCAAAATCTCAGGGCATTCAAGCATGTTATAATAATCCCCATTTGCAGATCAGGGTCTAAAGAGTTGGTGTTTTGTCATACACATCACTTGTCACTTATCACTCATCTTCCAAGAGATTCATTTTTCCCTCGTCTGGTTTTGATTGTATTATTTTGAGTGGAATTACATTGATGTAATTCAGTAATTAATTTCTTCATCCTTGCTATCTTAGCTTATTTATGCCCCTCTTGAAACTATTTGTTCTCAAATTACGTTAAAAAATATTTGCTAGCAAGTTTTATTTCTAGGATCGGAAATTTGACAATTTTATTGCCTCAGCTTCAGTGCAGGATTGATTGGTTCATTGGCGTACATACGGATGCTAGGCAATACGGTTGACTCAATGGCTAATGGTGCAAAAGGGTTAATGAAGTATGTGGCATCAATATGATTTTTTTTCCCTAGTGATATTAAGAACCCTCTACATGAAAGTAGCCACTACTCACATCTCTATCCATAAATAGGATGTGTTCATGCTTACTCATGAGGTTGTAAATTTTAGAGTCTTGTGGCACAAGAAATAGAATAGACAAAATATTAACTATCCATTTGACTTAATCTGACCCATTTGACTCACTGCACTTGATTGACCCATCCAATTCATTTGCTTGATCTCTTTTGTTTGGTCAGTTAGCATGCTTGGAAACTCAACCAATCCGAACAACTAATTTGGTTTAACCAACTCAACTACCCTGCTTGATCCGCTTGACCCAACTTGTTCGGCCCCTTGGTTCCATCTAGTGCAGTCGACCTGGCTAGTGCATTTGGCCATACGATATGTCTGAGTGTTCGACCAACTGATCTTGTTTGCCTAGCTAGTCATGACCCACTGAGTCGCTTGATCAAGTTGACCTAATCAATCCATTATGTATCATCAAATTTAAAAAATACCTCCAAGGTTTAGTTAATCTCAAGATGTCTAAGGTTTCTATTTGGTTATTAAGACTCTCTCTCTCTCTCTCTCTCATTAACAAAATTAAAACTTGGGAGTGGCTTGGAGTGCTGACATTACCAAAATTTTAGTATTATTTTTAAAGAAAAAGACATTAAACTTTGGAGAATATTTTAATAATTCTTCTTTTTTCCATGGGCACTAATGAAATGTTTCCTGGTTGACAGAGGAGCCGTTGGACAACCACGGCTACTGGTTCCGGTTATACTAGTGATGATGTTCAACAGGTGGAACGAGTAAGTTCCTTGCACCTCAAAAAGTATTTTTCTCAATATGGTACATTAATTTTTATTTCTGCAAATTTTTCATGTAAATAATTTTTCCTTCAGTTATGAGCGCAAACAATTGAATAAGTTATTGATCAAAATTTAGATGATCAATATTTAGTCTGATCCAAAATTTTCAGAATAAGAAAAATTTAACCAATAAGCTAAATCTGACCCAACTTGAGCCAGGTCAATTAGATCACATCAAAGTAATTATTAATATTAATAATTTAGTTCTTGCAAGCAAAAAAATCTATCATTTAAGGTAAATATCCATAACTAAATATATCAAAAGACCTCTGTAATGTCAACTACTCATAATCTAAACACATAAATAACAACAAAACATACTAATCATACAGTCAATAATCACCAAGACTTTACTCAAGAATTCTTAATTTTTTAATTGCACTGCTTTACTATTAAAGTTAATTATGTGCAAATCTCACTTGACAAATTTCTCCTGTTAATTAGTCATAGAGTTGACTAATGAGTGATTTTACAATGCAGGTAACTAAAATTTAAGTTATTTAAATGTCTGTATAATTAAACTTGTAGCCGGTTGAGATACTTGGTATTTTGACTTAGATATCCATATCCCACTAAAATCCAAAATACATTACATCTTTTTGATCTCTGAATCTACCCATAATCAAAATACTATAAATTTTTAGATAAGATATCCATCGGTTTAGATTTTCTGTACATGCCATATTTCCTTATTAACAAAAAAAATTTTCCCCCTGTATCATTCAGGGTATTAGTACCAGATTATGGTTTCATCCACTTAGAGCTGATACCAATGCTGCTTGGGTTCTTCACCTACAAGGTTGCTACTTTTGCCCAAGCGCTCCAGGAGGCAATTGACACAGTCAATAGGAAGAGCTAAGCATGAACAAGAAACTCACCGAGTAGCAGTTGCTTTTCGTAACGAGCTTCATTATTTAATTTTCCTTCTCTTGGGTGTCTTTGATTTATGTAAACAGACATTTAATGTCTTATAAGGGGCGAATGGTAGATGGAGAACACAATTTCTCATAGAAATTTCTCTATTTAAGATCATTTGTAAGATGTAGAACAAAAAGGAAACGAAGTAGCAAAAAAAAATCGAAGTGTTCGTTTGCTCGTGGTATTGTTTCTCTTTTGCTTGTGTTGATGGCCTATGGATTGAGCATAAATAGAATGATACAGTTGCAAAACAATAAAAACCCTCAGACTCAGTCATTCATTCCGTCGTGATGAAAGGATTTCTTGATTTAACTGCACCATACAAGTCAACATGTTGAATTTAACATATTTAATTTATTTTGGATAAGTTTATTCCTATCAATTAATAGTGCAAATTGCTAATCCTAATTTTATGCGGCGATTTGTGAACAATTAGGATACATAGGTATTTGTTTCCATATAGTTAATTTATTAATTAATTTCATTTAAATGAATTTTTCTATATCATCAATAAAACGTTGTACCGCCATCCCCTTACGACTATCTCATATTATTAAGAGGGAGTTCAGTAGAAATTCAAACGGACAATTACATAGATGGGATTTGTAGATGTGATGAAATCCCTGCCAAGTTTTGACCCTCGGCTATTACACTCATTATTCTATGTATTTACCAACTAAGTCAACCCTGGGATATTCCCCTATCAAGTTTCTATATCGTCAATGTGGCAAAAGGTGATTCGTTGGCAACACCCCATGTTTTAACCATCACACCGCCCTAAGGGGACATTTTCTATATCGTCAATGATTTGATTACATGATGACATGAAACATGAAGCATTTAATTTGAATCCCAAGTTAATGGTGTAGTGATAAACACACATTGGGACTCCTCGTGCACCTAAGGGGTGCAAGAAATTCACCTCTCACATTTGAATCATTTGTCATTTGTTGGTCTCGTTGAGACTAGCTAGGGAGAGATGAATAACCCTGTAATTAAAATAAAAACTTCTATTACTTTCGACTTAACAATGAACACATATTAGTTAATTAGAAATAAAAACATAAAAAGAAAATAAGAGACGAGAAATTTACTTGGTTTGCAACCAGGGAGATTGCTAGTCCAAGGCAATGGAAGCTCACTAAAATTCTTCTTCGATATAGGCGGAGAAGTCTCTTACAAGCATTGAAAATACGAAAACCTAAAAATACGATTACGAAAATGAAGTACAAGTGTTGTGTTAAACTCCTAGGACCAGGGCTCTATTTATAGCCTACTGACCGAATTTGTCTATTGGCTGACGTGGCAGCACAAGGAGCCTGGAGCAGGTCCGAGCGCCCCAGTGGTGCACCTTATCTGCTTCGCAACAGCTCTTCAGCGGCTTGATGATAATATTTTAGCCTCGCCCGAATGCCTCGATTGGTGCTGACGTGGACTCCGAACGTCATCCTCGCAACAACATCTGGCTGACGTGGCAGCTCAAGGAGCCTGAAGCAGGTCCGAGTGCCCCAGTGGTGCACCTTATGTGCTTCGCAACAGCTCTTCAGCGGCTTGATGATAATATTTTAGCCTTGCCCGAATGCCTCGATTGGTGCTGACGTGGACTCCGAACGTCATCCTCACAACAACATCTCAATGGGGCGCATGTGCTAGGCCAAGGTGGTCTAGGTGCCCAAACTGGTCCGAGCGCCTAGAGTCCAGGCACTTGGACAAGTCAACTTCATGTTGACTTATCTAGTTGTTTCGGTCGCTTGGGTAATTCTCTAACCATCCAGATTTGAGCTTACCCGAACCCAACTCAGGTATTCTCTTCAAGCAAACTTCCTCCCCAACTTCTTGTTCCTCAAAAATGTCGCGCATGTCTTTCTCGTCCGTCGATGTACTTTTCCACAGCTTCTCGTCCTTCGGATACATCGAGCCCGTTGACTCGCTTCCCTTGTCATCCTTCTCGTCTGCTGCATCTTTCACTCGACTTCCTATGTTCTTAAGTTCTTGTACATTTAGACATAAAACATCAAATAACATAAAATCTAATTTGATTTAGTTGATCACATCAAAATCTACACGAAGTACTTATATTATTGGGCTAATGTGTGAAATGTCACTTTCGCTTTAAGATTTATATATATATATATATATATATATAAAGTGGTTTCAAATTTAAGCGCCTAATTTGATAATTAGGCTTATTGACTCTTAACCAATGTTACAAGTAAATAATTGATTTAATAATTTATCCAAAAGCTAGTCCATAACTATGAGAAATTTTAACATGAGTAATTGCCAATACAGTTTGTTTAGGTCTCCAACAAGTGGAAGGTAGATTTTGAGAAAAAAGTTTGATTAGAAAATTGGTATACTCTTTTTTTTTTTTTTTTAATCAATCAACCCAGTACCATCGCTTGCGAATTTGGATAAATTAGTCTTAACTTTTCTCTTTAGACCGTTTTGTTTTTACCAGACCTTAATTCCCACATCTTTTAATTATCACCATTACAACTGAAGCTTGAAAATACAACAGAATTAGTTGAAAATAGGAACCCATATGATAAACTGTTCTTGCATCTATATGTGCAATTATTTTCTCAAATTTGTCGGTATTATATCTAAGCAAATTAATGTAAACATGTTATCATGTAGACAAATCGACTGACGTTAGTCACATCACCGACTTAATAAGTTAAATTCAAAGATCATAAACATTATGGTAGATTTAAAATCCCATAGATTATGATCAATTGATGCATTAACCCCACACTAAACTTGACCGGATCAGTTCAAATCAATTAAACAGAAATCAAAGAGCAATCCGGTTCCAATAAGATAATGAAAGAATAAACACTGCATAAGTCTGTATATTAGAACCGAAAAAAAAAAGTAATCAAAATATTAATCTATCAAAAAGCCAAACTATCCGCCAAGTTCATGGCCCGATGAATAAACCCTCCAACATTTCACTTCAAAATCTCAAACAAGTTGAGTCACTACCAGGGTCATATCCAAAATCTTGTTCACTATTAGTGCGATAGGCAACAACCTGATCAAAGTACTAAACGTATCAAGAAGAAAGATAGATCATGTCACCTGAAACAGATCAAATCAACAATGTCTTCAATGATGGTGTATGGATGAATTATTTTTGCAATCACCCACTAAATTCCTGCCTAGACCTTCCATTCTTCGACTAAACAAAGAAACGAGAAAATTGTTATCAGATATCTATATGTGATGTACAACAAGCTTCCTGACTACCAAGATGCTGAAAGGTCATAGTTTTTTTGGGGGGAAAAATCATATTTCTGCAGGTATAAAGATATCAAACGGATGCTGTCCTCGTGTTAAAAGAGCTACTTGAATAGCATATATACTACACTAAATGGGAAATCATTAATTTTTAACGATTTGACCCTTGTATGGCCCTCTTTGGACGACAAAGCTTTCAGGTGGTTGACACTCTTCCAACCAAGCCACTTCTGAAGCATCTATTCCACTAGGCAAAACACCTTCAAGAAATTCAAATAAAACATGCATATGATGAGATCTTGAGTTATTGCGGACTACCAATGATGCAAGTATGTATTCATTCATAAAAAAATTGTACCAGATGAACTTTTTCTTGACTTCTTGAAATAAGTGCAATCACGTCCATCATTTGATGAGTATGGGGGTGATAGAACATCGAAGAGAGCGCAGGGAGTTATCGCTTTAAAAGAATGAATGTTGCCACCACTTGTAGGGTAGAGGATGGTTGTGCCACAGGGCGCAGTCATCTGGTTATCTCTAACGAGCTTTGCTGGTCTAGCTGAAAAATGTTAAGAGCATGTACACTACATTTAATTCTCAATCAAAATTAAGGCCTCTAACCAAAAAAAGTGATTGTGCTCTACTGTGATGGATATTATCATACCGTGGAACTATAAATGCAAACAATTCATGAATCCTACTTAACCTTAAAATTTTGAAAGAATCCCCAAGAACACTTACTTCTCAAGTAACCCAATGGAAGTTAAAAGGCCAAGTAGTTTTCTCATGCTTGATATACCCCTAAATGAATCCCAGTTATTTTAAGTAACAAACCAACCTTTCAGATAGCTCGAGAGATCATAGGGGTCGCTCAGATGAAAATGATAGATGATAAGTTTTAGTTATATCAGAGACCAAGGTACCTATCTCATGTTTTCTCTATATAGGTATTGATCATTGACAAAAACAAAAAACAAAAAAAATGGTTACAGTACAAATACATCCTAGAATGAGCTACTTCAACAATCAACTATTAGAAGATAGATGCACAAAAGTTTGATGCCATTTCTTCAATAGACTCTTCAATAATCTCAAATAGGCGAACAATGAAATAAGAAGGTTCAAAGAGATAGCCAAGTTCAGAATCAATCACAAAAAGTCTTTAGTAGTAAACCTCAGCACAAAGACATGTCTTCTGAAGTCGGACACTTTTCGTAGGGTCTATTCTAACAACAAATTGAGAGTATCTTCACAATGACATGAGCAATCTATGTTGAAAATCTCACTTCTATTGCCTAGGAGTATTCTGTCTGCATTGCACATGGGACAAAATTCATCCTCTCTCATGGAACTAAGTCATCTTACCACAGGGAATCAACTTATGATCAACAGTAGAAGAATATCTTATTTCTTCTTGTTTTAGATTCACCAAAATAGACTGAATCTATGTTGAATTGGAGATCATTGGAACTTTATGAAGAAACGCACAAAAAGGTCATCTTGCTCCCTTTAGTATAACCCTTGCCTAAGGCTTACTACGTGGGTTGTCTTGATAATCTCATGCCTCTATGATAATGTTTTTATTTAAATTTCATTGGGCAAAAGTGCAAAATATGTAGCTCAATAGACATGAATCAGAAATACAAGGAAAAAGATAATTAGATAATCAAGAGATAAGCTAGAAGAAAAAACTAGTGGTTTAGGAGTTGAAATAATGTGATGTGCCTGATCACTATAATTCAACCAACTCTAACCCTGTAGCAAATCCTACAATCATTTAGATAACCTTAGAAAACATTAACAGGCCTTTTTCTAAGTTACTAATGTTTAAATAACCTAGAAACTTAACAAACTGAAACCTGCACATTATTGAGCAGACTTTCAAGCGGTTGATAAACACAACTAGCCATTACCTAAGATTTTCCTCAGATTTTTTATCTATTATTTAACCCAGCACTACATTTCAACTGCAGCTCTTCTGTACACTAGTATAAGGACCCAAACCAACCTAAAATGGCTACCTAAATATCTTTCTTTACGTTGTCTTAAGCTCCAATGCTCTAATCTTTTTCTTTGTAAGTCAATTATTTGTAGTCAGAGAGATCATATGCTTCTAGCTGTAAGTTCTAGTTTCCTTGAATCTCTCTCAAAAAGCTATAGTCTGATGTTCAAGCGCAGTATGAGCATCAAAAGAAGTTTTGTACTAAATGAGCATATTCTTAAGCTCTGTACATTTTGTTGTTTTTTTATTACTTGTGTATGTCTCCGATGATTATGTTGTTTCATCAAAGATCAGCTCCATCTCTATCTCTTTACTAGATGAACTAACTAATCATATTCAAAATATACACCTTTGGCGTTTGTTATACAATATTGTGTTAATTGATAAGAGTGTAGTTATATTAAGTTCAAAGGCTGAATTTGAGAGACAAACTTTTGAAAATAAACGTTTTAAGTAGAAAAACCTGAATACATGATGTGTAATTTCAGTATAAGAAAATAATTAGTAGAATAGTTAAGATGGATGAGCATTAAATCAGTTTTAGAGTCCTAGATCTACTATCTAACAAAAAGGGGAATCGATGAATATATAATTGATAGGACCAAAAATAGGTTAAAAGAAAACAAAACCATATAAAGTGAGATATAGCAGATGTGAATGCTAGGATGGATGTGTAAACTTACTAGAAAGGAGAAAGAGCAATCAGGTGGAGCACGAATAAATGAGAAAATGAGAAAAATAGGTTGAGATGGTATGGACATGTTCAAAGACAATCGATAAATTCAATATATAAAAAAGTTACAGCTTTTATAGTGGAAGCTGCAAAAGATAGAGAGAGGAACCAAATGAAATATAGTCAATGTAATGTGTACTTAGTTTGAATATTACTAGTAATATTGCCTTACATATGGCTCAATAAAGGAATAAAATTCATGTACTTGGCCCAAAATAGTTGGGGCAAGCACAGAACAATGATGATGATGATGTGCATGTTTCTTATGAAGAGATACGTATGAGTTTATTGCAAATCAGGAGACAATGAATCTCACCAATGAGGGAATTGTTTGGATGATCAACTCAAATCAAGAGCTTAAAAAACAGAGAGTATTGTCAAGTGAGATTGACCATTGGGGTGATATTGATTGGTCAACAATAATACAACAAAACTCGGGGCCAATTATGTAATTATAACCTCAAGAATAATAAATTTTTGTTGTGTAAAATCAGAGATAGGGAGCATGCTAAGGATGAGTGATGGTCAAACCTCTATAAATTGAATGCTATATTGCTTGTGTACTTGGTATCTACTTTATTGTTTGCATGTTAACATGATCATATCTAATAAACTAGCTCACTATTGAATAGAATTCACATATTGATTACTATCCTCAATTCAGTGGTGAACTAGATCATGTAGCCATTATTGAACCTCTCGAAATCAGTGCTATGGTGTTCTTGGTTGTGACTATTTGCTAGAACTTGCATGCTGAGTAGAATTCACAAATTTTCTACTATTCTCAATTAATTAGTGAACTAGGTGATTTGACACATGGCTTAGATTGAGAAAGCACATGATGCACAACTGTTCTAATCAAACACTGCCTCACCTCCTTTTCATCTTTTTCTCTTTGTATCGGGCAAACTCCTTTTCAAGCTCCATCAAGTCTTCAGTGAGTATATTGAAGAAAGAGAAATAGTAGATCACTCCAAAAACTAACCCTTTATCTCTTGTGGAACAAAAAATGCAGCAATGCCACAATGTTTTACTAAAATGATTTTTGATTTTCTAGTTGGTATAAATACATCTTATTCAAGTATAAACCATCAGTTTCCCTTTTCCAGTTGTTCAAGCTGGTAGCTGAGATCTCTATTTCCTCTCCTTTTTGTCAATCTAAGGCCTATATTCAGTGCCTGTCAAAGTAATATGCATTCTTAAAACAATGTGACTTCTAAGTAGTTGCCAGCTTTTGTCCAACTCAGTTTCTCTCTCTTTCCAGTAAGTTGACATTTCTTATAGTGAACTTGGCATATGTGATTTTAGTAAGAATATTAAGACTTTTTAGGATTTACTAATACCAAATATTTCAGAAGATAACTGACTATTCAAGAAGATAATTACATTACATCCATGGGAAAGCATCCCCCCAAGAAACACATGAATCTGGCGAAGAGAAAAAACTTGCCAAGCAAGAGAAATATAATTGATTTATCTATATAACAAACAAGAAACTACTTACAAAATAAGTGGCACAAACCTTCGGATGGATCAATGGGTTCCTCAGTACTAACCCAGTCAAATGATTTGATGAGCATTGTCCCATAAAGAAGCTTGCTCAGCACTGTCATTCCTGGATGGTTATGAAGTGGAATAACAGATGAAGGTGGCATGCAGAAGATCCCAATCTGCACCATAATGAGAGAAGAATCAAGATATTATCACTTCATCTACAGTTAGAATTCGTTCTTCAACAGATCTTAACTTCATTCTGTTCAAGATAATAGACAGAAATAATTAGAATGGGTTAGAAGCTGCAGGAATGATGCATCCGAAAATCAAATAATTCATACACCTACTATGGCAAAGGATTAAATGCTTACAGAAAAGCTTTCACACTCATGCACATGCAGATATTTGATAGGAGGTGGACACTGATTACTTCCACTATGCCCTCTTCTTCCATTAGAATTTGTGGCACCTTTCCACCCTCGTGCTATCTGAGCCTCCTTTTCAAGTCCCACATCAGAAGGCTTAATATCATCTGAAATAGTAAAAGTGAGAGGTTGAAAGAACTCAAGTTGAAAATGCAAGACTCACTACAAGGAAACAATCCCATTAATTAAATTGATGATACTGGGAAGTATAACTTGGAAGGAATCTCTTTCCCACACATACACATTACATCCAAACACCTACTGGATAAAAAAGAGACACCCCTGCCTTTTTGTATACTGCCATAAGATATGCTAAGAGGCATCAAATCTTTATTTTTGTCACTTCTTTGCAAATCAGATCACCTGAAACCACCTGGTTAAGTGCTTGATATATTTGATCTTATCAGCAAAAATCATGATGGCATCATAACCCGCATCAGTAAAAAAATTGTAAAAGTCATCTCACAGAGAAGATTGATTCACTGGGTTATTTTGCTGACAAGGATAGAGAAACATAAGACAACAATATTTGTCAGCATTTGTCTTAGAATGGCAAGTTCAAAAGATGTGCTGGTATTTCCAAATAATCTTAGGTTTCTGGTTAAATATCAGAGAGATCCCTCTAATCAATCCGGATGATTATCATTCCCAGATTTAGCCAAACTTACCAAGAAAAAATATTCAACAAAGTAAAGATGCAAATTTTCAATTAGTCTTATAATTGGAAAGAAGAATACAACCTAACTAGTATATCAAACAGTAGTTACATCCATGCACGAAGGTTTCAAGACCTTTAAAGAATAAGAATCAACAACTAGACCTTCTTGAACGGCAAGAATCCAAATTTACTGATGTAAAAAGTGCATGCAGGAACACAGAAGGATGAATTCTTATTCATGCAAAATGTTGGAATGATCAAAGCATCAGCAACTTGAAGAATACCAAGGAGAGTTTCACATCATATGTTAGAATATTTTGATTGTCGGCTTTGCAAATATTGCTAGAAAGCAATCAAATGGTTAGATCCCTGAATATCTAAATATTTTGTCACCTTATACTTTAAAGTGAAAGGTCAATGGATAACAGACAAATCATATAAGGATATGCAAGTGCTAAAGAGTAAAGTCAACTGGAAGAAAGTGCAGGAAGCTTAGTTTATTGAAACAAAACAAGCATAAAAAGGATAAAAGATGAATCCTAGAGCATTATGCATAATATATAAAACAGTGTATTTCAAAGTAATGAAATCAATGAAAGCTATTGAGCACCGGTATATCCGCTAGCAATACTCTCAAAAGCAAATACAAAGAAAGACAGGGATTTTCTTATTTCAACTTGGGTCATTTTCAGATTTTTATTTTACACAAAATACGAAAGAAAATAAAAAGATATTTGAACGACGATATTATCATGTAAACAAAAATTCAACTGGGAAAAAATTATCACAAGGAGAGAACAAACACAACTCTGAAATTTTACATAAAAAGAAAAGAGAGGGGGGACCATCATTAGCTTAAATACAAAATTGTTCATAGGTGCATGATAAGTTGATGACACTTTGGTTTCAAATACAGATATATACCAAGCAATATTTGTCATTTTGACTGTCAGCACCCTGTAGTGTGCTAACTATTGTGATTTATTTACCTAAAATTCCCATAGAATGAGTGATATTAGCTGCACATGCATTCTCATTTATTGATACCACATTCAAACAATAGAAAACAGTTTAAAACTTAAAATGGAAATCAAACTAATACAACCTGTGTGAGAAATATAGGCAACAACATTTCAGTATTCAACTATTAGATAATGATAAAAAAAAATCTTTCCAAATTTCACAAGGAACTATTGAATAACCACCTGTGCAGAATTGACTTTCTCAGTTTCTCTCGGTGAGGATAGACCAGAAACTACCCCTTGATAAGATTAACTTGCATGTTTCAATAATTATCAGCTCCTAAATCCATCAATGATTAAAAAATTCAAGCAGATCTGTCCCTCCATGATAATCATATCGTGTCAATTGGAACATATGAAACAGAATTTGAGATAATTTTATGTGTGCATAAAATAATAAAAGATTATGCACCTTTACAATCCAAAGACATTGAATCCCTAACTATGACAATGAGAGGTGTAAAAGAAGGAATTTGAAAGAAACTAGAAATGCCGTATAACAAAATGGCAGCTCAATTTTACATGTTTAATCTCATTCAGCAATGGAGCAATCATTTGCTAAAAGAAGCATCCTACATCTGGTCTAGTTATCATACTTGCTAAAACACTAAGTTTCTTTTTGATAACAGAATCAAACTACTGTACTCATTTCATCAGTTACTCTAACAGTCTACTTTGACGTGATTTGGATGTGCATGGTTCATTCTATATTCAATCATGTTGTGTCCATTGTAAAATATGATTTCGGAGGTGCTATAATAGTCCATTTTCAATTCTTCGCTTACAAGAAAACATGGCATAAAAAAGGATGAAGATTCATGGGCAGAGTAGACTGCTTCCAACAACAAAATTCAAATTAACATAGTACTTCAGCCAAAGACTGAGATAAAAGGATGTAAGAAAGACAGGTAAGTAGAGAAAAGGTGTGTTTCTCACCTAAACAAGAGCGTACATTTTCAAGAGCTTCAACAGATATGGGCCCAGTATTAGAGAATGATGCTTTACAGACCTCATATAGCCTTTTCACTCGAGGCATACTTCAGGAAGGGTTAACTAGATAATAGATCAATTGGCAAAGGATTCAACCCTTACAATGTGTCAATCAGAGATTTGAGGTCACCCACCCTTGATCAAGAGGTATCAAATAAGATAAATCCTGTAGTCATGAACAACAATGTTTCACTTCAATGCAATATACAAGAACACATTTTGTTTATAAAAGCAGCAATGTACATCCATTGTTTTTTTTTTCAGAAATACGAAATTAAAGAAGAAATTCTATCAACAAATCGCATAAATATCCAAAATTCTGAAAAGCCCAAGTCAGGTCCACGTGTCACAGAACCTACAAAAAATGGAAATCTAATTTATGTCTAGACCTACTGAGTATCGAATATGAAACTGAAAGAAACAAAATAAAACTGCATTTTGCCATCGCTTCATTCACATTTCTTATTCCTACCGTTAAAGGATAAACGTTCTGTACCTCAGTAAAGAGGCAAAGAGAATTTGAATGATTCTACCAAAATTGAAGAGAAAACAGAAACTTCATACAGCTCGACTATCCCATCAGGCTTTGAAAAGGCCACCGACTGGTGTCTATCTGCGCCATGTATTCCCTTTAAGAAAATGGAAAACACTCTCCTCTTTGTCCACATTAAAGGTCCGCCATTGTGGAAAAACGCGAGAATGACAATGAAAGAAATCAGCAGAAGGCAATCAAAATCCTGCACAGAACAACCTTACCATTCCAACCCTAAAACAGTACGGCCTCCCACTGTTGCAGAAACCCAACTAGTCGGAGTATAAAAACTAGATAAGTTCGTAGCAATCCCAAACCAAATTCATCAGAAGAACGTAAGAAAAACACAAGCAACTACTCGCAATTCAGCGGCAGCCACCCAAAAAAAAATTAAGGAATCTAATCAGTAGGAATAGAGAGATAGAGCGCAACATGGATTGAAACTGGAATCCACAGGGTTGGTGGCTCTTACCTCGCGACTAGGGTTTAACCGCGGCTCTCCCGGTGGGCGATCTGAGTGATCGAGAGATCGAGAGAACGGAGAGACCGACGCCCTTTTAAGTTTTAAGAGCGTCCTAGTTAAAATCGAACTGGCCAATAATTAACCAACCGAAGAAAAATCATTTCGACCCTTATAGATTGCTTATATCTTCACCTTAGTCCTTAGAGTTTCAAATGTTTAGTGAAATAATCTCAATGCTTTTGGAACTCTAAATCGCTAATGGGCAAAATAAAATAAGTAAAATAAAAGGGTAAAATTTTAAATAGTGTTTTTTTTTGTTAATGCCCCGTTTTAAGGAAAAAGGTCACCTGTCGTATTTATAACCTAAAAATGCCTATTTTAACGTTGTTGTAAGTCACATCTTTTATAATATACACAATACCTCACTATAATTAAAATTACAACGTATAAAAAAGATAAAATAATTTTAATTAAGAGGATGTTTGGCTAAATTTATTAAAAACAGCTTATAAATTTGTACAATTTATAAGTTATTTTAGGAGCTTATAAGCCGTTAGACTTTATTTTAAAAATAAGTTATTAGAATGTTTGGATGAACTTATTGTTGGAACCTTGACGTTCGCTAGAGGGGGATGAATAACTTCCTACAATTGTTAGTCGCAGCGGAAATAAAAATACTAACAAACAAAAAGAAAGCTACCCCTAGAAAACAATAAACAAGAAGCAAACCCAATGACACGTTGTTTAACGTGGTTCGGAGATGAAGCTCCTACTCCACGGCTGTCCGT